>JAAXYX010003723.1:0-13706 GCA_036851915.1 Ptenothrix huangshanensis | reverse complement strand
GCACCTTCAACGACGATATATACATTTTGTAACTATTTTAACTATGTTTTCTTGCAAGCTGAGTTAATGGATGCTTTGAAATTAGCAATCAGATGAAAGCTTCCTGATTGTACGGTAGATCTAACTGAAATAGCAAGATTGTCTACGCTAGTTTGAGAACACAACCGTATTTGATTACTACGATGCACAATTTAACTTAATTTCTGACGCCAGTTAAAAAGCCTGTGTGAAATATGGAGCATATATTATTGTATATACATATATATATTGTACATAATTCTTTTTCTGGTTTTTCTTGTGATTCTGTCTTTCCAATCAGTGTTAGTTCTTCATTATTATCATCAGTTACATCCGTATAGAAAGAATTATCTTGCTCCTTGAATTTTCTCTGCAGATGGTATCTTGGAGCTTTTCACGCAGGAAGAAGATCCGAAGTAGCAAAGAAGCCATATAATCCTATCCTGGGGGAAATATTTCAGTGCTACTGGAATTCTCCCGTATTAAATGATCGAGGAAGTGTGTCGTCTTTACGAAGTAGGGATGACCCAAGCGTCACCAGTGATAGATCGCAAACTCATCGTGCTAGTAAATCGAATGTCCAGTTGTTTCCTTGGGTGGAAGACCCAGATGCTTTAGTTTTTTTCGGAGAGCAAGTATCCCATCATCCTCCGATTTCAGCTTTCTACGCAGAACATGTGAAAAAGCAAATATCTCTTAACGCTCACATTTGGACTAAGTCAAAATTTCTTGGGCTGTCAGTAGGTAAATATGGTTTTTTGACCCCATCTTCTCTTCCAGTTGTCAATTAAGCTAGATCTTAAGCTTAAGGTCGAACCATAATTACGGAAAAATTCCTATTAATCCCCCCTCTTATTAGTCCCACCTCTTTTAACTCCCCAGTAAAAATTGATTGAATTGGAAATAACTCCTCCCTCTAATAACTCCCCATCTCCAATAACTACCCGCATCAATGCTATGTTAAGTTGTGCCATTGAGTATTGCGCCAAATAATACCCCTCTCTTATTACTCCGCACCCTCCAATAACTCCCGGGTCTGAAAAGTTGTTCAACGAAAAACTCCCCGGGGAGTAATTGGAAGTTTTACGGTATATGTTCAAAAAGGTTCGATAATCGCCTTCTACGTTATTATTGTATCTCAATAGTGTGACTCGAAGTCGTCTTGCTCATCTTGTGAATCGCTCTAGCCCTCAAAGAAAATAATAATAATAGTAATAATATATTGATTTAGGTCGGAAGCATACGTGAATACAGACACAGCAACAGACAAAGCAATGTAATTAACTGGTATTTAGCTTTATCTTTTTGATTGTTGTGCAACAGGGGTTCACAATGTTGGACATGCGCTGCTGACTCTACATAGTCCAGTTCGTGAGGACTACGTGCTTGGATTCCCCAACGGATACGCTCGTTCTATTTTTACTGTCCCGTGGGTTGAGCTAGGTGGACCTGTGACTATTTCTTCCACTCAAACANTAATTAACTGGTATTTAGCTTTATCTTTTTGATTGTTGTGCAACAGGGGTTCACAATGTTGGACATGCGCTGCTGACCCTACATAGTCCAGTTCGTGAGGACTACGTGCTTGGATTCCCCAACGGATACGCTCGTTCTATTTTTACTGTCCCGTGGGTTGAGCTAGGTGGACCTGTGACTATTTCTTCCACTCAAACAGGATACAATGCTAGGGTGGAGTTTCACACAAAACCCTTTTTTGGTGGTGATAAGAACAAGGTGCGGAAATGATTAATTACATTGTTGCTTATTAGATAAATAAACCATGATTACTACTACACGAAATCGGTAGTGACATCATTAAGACCGTGTGATAATTTTATTTCAGATTGTAATAATCTTTCCTACTTAACTATTTTCAACTAGATAACTGCTCAAGTGTTTAGCCCTGAAGACAAGAAGAAACCATTCTTGCAGATTGAGGGTGAATGGAACGGCATTTTGACAGCCAAATGGCCCGATGGTAAAACAGAAAAGTTCGTGGACGTTCAAAGTTTAGAGATTGTAAAAAAGAGGACCAGACCAATCATGCAACAGGATATCTTTGAATCAAGAAGAATGTGGAAAGATGTGACAGCAGGGCTGAAGTATGTCTATAGTTGTTTTTTTGTGGTATTAGTATTTGGTTAACATTTTTTACATCATAGTTATTTATTCGATAAATGTAAGTGATCATTTAATTAACGCAAAAAAACTTAATTTTAAATACAGGTTCCGTGACATTGACAAAGCAACGGACGCAAAATTTTATTTAGAAGAGAAGCAACGAAATGAAGCACGCGAACGTCGGGAGAAAGGAGAAAGCTGGAAGCCCAGGATGTTTATTCCTGCGGGAGACACTTGGATATTTTCGGAACCCTTAGAGCAGAGACTAAAAGCCACGAAAAAACGAAATAGTTCTGCCCAGCAATCGAGCAATTCGTCCTAATCGCACCATAATAGTTTGACTTTACGTGCACCGAAAGTTCTGCACACTTGCAACTTGATTAGTATGCACTCGACTCGAATCGTAGGCATAAATTAAGACGTCAATAAATTAAACCTTGGTTGCCTCCGCTTGAAGAACTCTACTCATCACGAAAATAACTCCTCTAGGATGCGTCTTTACTCTCATTCCCCTTCTTTCGATAGGAAGGTCCAGTCCAGTTCTCGTTGTATATTATAAAGCAGAAATTTAATCGTCTTATTATCACAGTTGGCTTAAGAATGCAGATTTTATCTGCAAGCACGGATACATTACATAAAGGAAAATTTCAAATAGAATACAATTACACTTAGCTATAGCATTCGTCATTACTAGGTATTAGATAGGATTAGGTTGTTTTAATTATAAAACAGGAACTACAACACCTGCAATACAATAATTATTTAGTTAATTATGTTATGATTTGTTGTTGATTAATCAGCCATATTGTTTAAAATTAATAATTATATATCTAGCTATATAAATCAATAAATCTCAGCCTGAAATCTTTTTCTCACCTTGTCTTCCATAAAAATCTCTTGCTTGAATAAAAGTATCGTAGCTTTGGGAAACTGACTAGATGTTACTAACAACGTGGTGGCAATGTTACTACGACCTCCGTCTGTGCTGCTGAATTTATAATAATTACATTTACTAATGGAATCATTTGGAATGTTTTTGAACCACCAATACGAGCATAATATGAAAAGGATACTGCAAAAAATGAATAATATATAATGTGCAGTGCATATTACCGATAAACATTGTTTTGAACTAATACTGGCATATAATTATATAATTTAGGTAATGTGAAGAGTCTAATTGTTATTTCGTATTAGACTTGTACTGTTGCACTTATTATTATTATTTCTTTATTCAGGCAAATATACTAGACAAAAATCCTTGACTTCAATCCTTTCAATGATATGTCGACTTGATCCCCTTACCCTTGGATGGCTCTGCATTTCGCTTCTCATAGCTCAAAACAAAGTCACAAGTATACATACATGGGTTTCGTTACTGCTGAATTGTGAACGCAATAGAATTATAGTATGATAGTAGGTACCGAGAAACTACAGAAAGTAGAGCAAATAGCATTTGTCGGAAAAATTGAACAGTGAGGGTGGGACATATTCTGAATTTAATAATGATAATTAATTCCTAATAATTCATCTAATTTTGGTTAAAGTGTACATAGGTATAATAACATAAAAATGAATAGTTTGTAATAATTAATTAGCGTAGAATATCATCAGGGTGATTTCCTATTCGTTGCTGATACAGTTGGTTTAAAGATTAGTCCAAGTTAGCCTGTTCCGGATTCAAGAATGCGTTGAGAAGCATTGGTACCAAACTAGAACTAGGCTTATCACGTCTATCCGTTAAGTTAAAGACAGACTTGCCCACATTCGCAACTAATTTTCTGATGTAAGGATCACGAGAAAAACTTGGCTCGTATATGTCTCTTATTGTTGCAAAAGTCTTAACACATTTCCTGTAAAGAAACAAATGGTTTCACAATTTTAATTAATACATAAACAATATAATACTAGTAGCAGCGCAGCATGCTTATTTGTTTTCGACACGGAATAATATTGTTCGCCAAAACTGAATTTCTAATCTGGTATTTTCAGAATTCACCAACGTTGTTTACATATTTTAAAATCGCTTGATCAATGACTAATGTCCTCGGACTGGGAATATTTCTGCTCAACTTTCACACGATGTTGCAAGTGAGATTATAATTACGATGTGTGATATACAAGAACTTACATTTTCACGGATTCGATTAAAAATCGGATTCCATTCAAAAGAGGAGATAAATCAGAAACTTGATTTTTAACTAGGAGAGTGAATACTACTCCAGCCGTATCGGTCTTTTTTGAAACTAGGAATGAAAGCACTAGTGATGCAACAGCAAGGTCATATTCATCCCGGCGAATCTGGCAATTTTTAAGAATAGGAGCCGCCATAGCACTTATTTCGGTACCGTTTGATAATCGAATTAAATGTTTCCAAGCTTCAGGATAACAGTGTTCTACGCGAAAAAAACATACATCGTTATTCAAAATTCATGCATGAGACATTACCGACTTAGCTATCTAATCAGATCCAGAGAATATTTTCTACAATACTACTACCTAGAAGTTGGTAATAAGTACTTTAATATCAGTAATTACTACACGAACCTGCGGTATAGGCAACTACAGCAGCTGCGTGTAATTTACCACTGAGCTCTGAACTTCCACACCACTCTAAAAGCGTCAGTAAATATGTTATCCGCTCAGGGCAACGGGGCATCGCTTCAAAAAGACTAAGCACACAATGGCACAAATTATTTAAAAAAACAGAATGTACTTGCTTCAATCCATTTCTGAACTAATGTAAGTTATAGTATTAAACATAGTTAATGCAATAGTACCTTGCTGCGGCAACAACACGTTCCTCTTCCACAGGAATTAAATTTTCTTTATACAATTTAGAAAGCATAATAGCCACATCGCAACCACTTTCCACCTTTGCAATACCATTGAAACGAATTATTTGCAACAATGTGCCGTTATACTTCCGTCATTTTGTTTCAGCTCGTATGATGCATAGATAGTTTATTATTTTACCTGATTATTCTGGAGTAGCAACGCTGAATATTGCAGAAGAAGCCTCTCCAATTCAGTGTGCTTACCAGCACTTGAAAACCTGTAAATATCAAATAGAATGCAGTCCGATTCAATAGTAAGTCTAAGCAAAACCTGTAAAGAGCAACCCCCAATTCGAAGATCCTTCGTTCTGCCTTTGCAATATGCATACGTATAATTATTTTAAAATAATTCATGAGTACATACTGCAAATTAAAAGTATCGATTTACCTGAAATTGATGGTCTTTAGAAGCTGATGAGCCTCGTAAAACTTTCTCTCATTTACAGCCTCGTCCAGCTTGACGAGTAGTTTCGATGATCCTGCCGTTTTCGCGTTGTGGGACATTTTTTGGCGTTTCATAAACGTGCCTAAAAACAAAAAGGAATGCCAAATTAGGAAATTACTTATCATAAATACAAAAACAAATAATTGAACGTACAACACAAACCATCCTCCAATGTAAAGGTAATTGCAAATTACAACAGTGCAAGATATGAGGATTCTGCAATAAGCCTGACCGATCTGTAAACAAGGGTATGGCGTAAGTGGGATAATAAAGCTATTATGTATTTACTCATTTTTGTAACCAGGAATACTGGGAAATTAAACCCCTACAATACGAACATTCACATTATTTTCAATTAGCGATGGCTTTTTTGAAGTTTTCGGGGTAGGAAGACAACGCATTTTTCGTCAAACTAGGTAAAGACCGGCAATCAAACGTCTAATAACTACAGTACACCAGGTATACAGTGTTTCGCTAACATGAACTGTTGTTTTTAAGGCAAAACTGTCGAAATATACAGCAACTTGCAGAAGTTTGACCTAATTGTGTACGTACAATTAGTTTGAAGTTTCTCTAATTTAAATCGGTAAAGGGAGGGAGGTGTAGTAAAACGAATATATCGCTTTGTATTATAAATTAAGTTCAACGTCAAACGTCCACGTTTTTAATATGAATCATCATTACCTTTACCTTAACTGTTAACTGTTCAAAAAAATTTCCCTAATCACCCATACATCGTCAAGTACTGTCAAAACGACAATACTTGCAAATTTCACACGTCTTACAGAGATTAACCATTAACCAAGCGCTAAAAACTATGAACTATAGCTAATTACTGTGCTAGTCCATGAATTAAATCTGTCGTCTAAACCTGAAACATTTTTGAATGAAACTGTCCTTAGCTTCTAGACGCTAGCTGTACTGAGCAATGTCAGACAATGCTATGGGACAATAAACTAATAAATTATCATCCAAACCTAGTTTATACTTTTATTAGCTTAACTCTAACTTCTTCAAGTGTAGTAGTGTCTAGTTCGTTAGTACTTATCTTTGACACGCTGTTCAGGTTTTGTTCGAAAGACAATTCAAACAAACACATATTAAGACGCAACTGGTTGACTGGTTGCATTTTGAGTTTTGTAAATGCTAAAACTTTCAACGAATCACTACCAATTGCGTGTTTCGCATGGATTTGTGCTTGTAGCGTTGCAGTTAAATGTAATGTTGTGTCATGTAAGTTAATATTGTTTTTATTTGCTATTAATTACATTCAAAAAACATCGATTTCAACTGAAAGTCAGCTGCATGGTTAACGGGTGATGGCCATGGTAGAATGTTGAATGATTTGAATTGTCTTTAGCCTTGCCTGCTTCTTAGCTCACCTCACCATATTCGTTAGTATTTATTTTTGTAAACATAAAATTATCAACAGCCGTTTAGAACTAGAACTTACCAATTTAGTGTTGGATTTACGGGCCGCAAATTGTAATTAACTGTGGACTGAATAATTAATACGTAAAGATCCTCTACGAAGGACTGCAGTTTGAACCCAAATTGTAAAAGTGTGTTAATAAGTGCACAATATTTACCTTCGTGACTTGTTAGTCCACGAATTCCACGAGTCCACGATTGACAAACCAGGAAACCAGCAGTGAAGTGTACAGTGCAGAGTGCAGACAGTGCAGAGTGAAGTGGACTGGCACTGGCAGTAGCAGTAGGGGCTTTCAGCGTCGACAAAACACCATTCTCATTTTTCACCATTCGAGTTTCTGCGTACATAGATACGATACGATCGAGTTCTAATAACTTCGAACGTTCCAGTTTCCAGTTACGGTACAAGCCACAACGTAATCTAATATCTAAAATCTGATACCCACTGCCGATTATTTTCTTTCAATCTAATATAATTATAATTCATTAGGTGATTAATTATGTATACAAGAAGCCGCATTTAGAGGCCCGAATTTAAATAGTTTTCTATGTTTTTACTTTATGTGTTTTTATTCCCTTGATTTTTTCAATCAATATTATCTCTTTAATTAAGATTTCGGGGCCACTTATAATATTTTTAGTGGTATTTTTTGTACGGTAATTGGCAACAGTGAAATGTTATGAAAATTAAAAATTAATTGCGGAGGTTTTTATTTACTCTTCCTAAATGCAATTTTCAATGTTCGCAACTACTCGTACCCACTTAACTAATTTTAAAGATATTTCAGAACCTTTAAACAAGATGTACTTAGTTTATTGAATCTCTGCTAAAACGTTTTACCACTGTTATTTAAATATCATAATGATGATGAAAGATAAATTGTATGTAAATTATGGTTATGCAGTGAAATCTCGTTATAACGACACCTCAGGGGACCGATTTTTTCAGTCGTTATAGGGAGATGACGTTATAAACTATAGACATTTAGGTCCTTGGACGTTATAGGCTGTCCATAGGCTAGTCCATTGACTACTACGTCCAGTTACAGACAGAAAAATATTCAGTTAGAGGATATGTTAATCAAATACGTGCTGCAGTATGTGTGTTTTTTGAAGCTCAATACACGGTTTATAATATTATATAATTATGTAGATTATATACCACTTCTTTCTTTGTTGTGTACTTGTGCAAGCAATTACCTAAAAAATTATATAACCTTACCCACAGAGGCTGTAATTCCTCTTTACTGCTTTACGGCTTTGAAGGTAATAAAACATTGTGCAAACCTCTCGGTATTGAGAATAAAAACCAAAATGGAAACTAATAATTGAAAAGTATTCAACACTAACAGATTACGAACAAATGAGACTTAAAATATCTCATCACAATATTAATGTGTTCTAATACGGCCTCATGATAGATACTTTCATTAATTGGTTATTCTTTAGGAATTAAAAAATCCCTAGCCCACATTTTCCAATAAAGTGTTCAATTTCGTGCAGATCGTCAAACAAAAATGCATGGCGTTATAAAGTTAATAAATTGGACGCGAATGCAAATGTGGGACAGATTGCAGCCTGACGGGAGCATTTAGTTATAAAAAGTGACGTTATAACTGCATATTTAACATGGGAAGGCATAGGCTTTTTGACGGGGTCGTTACATGCTGTCATTGTTTGGAAATTGCCTTTATATCGGATGTCGTTATAACGACATTTCACTGTAAATATATGAGTAACCTGAAAATTATTCATTTTGAAAATTTGTTACCAGAGTTTGTCGGTTACGCTAGACGTCTTATACTAGGTACCTATTGTACTTAATTTGATTTCATAGTTTGAAATTCGTGGAATCGCAATCGACTTTTCCGTATACTGTATAATTATGTGGTGGTAATCGGAAGTAATTGCAAAAAATTAAATCAATAATTACTATGAAATAATAAATTGTTACTCCAAGACCCTAGTCGAGTTCACTTTTCATGCGAGAACACTCACAATGATTGGGCACGATTTTTGGTACGGGAGCCCAGATGATGCGTACTGCGTGCCCTATTACAAGTAGTATTATAACTACCTACATTAATATACAAAAATAAGTTTATCCGCTATCATAAAAAACAATTATTTATGTAGCTGCTGGTGTCATTTTTATTAATCTCGCTTTAAAAAAATATTTAAAAAGCAATAACAGTAATAATTACAACATTTAACCATGAAATCTAGCCTGAACTTTGCCAGTCAGAACCGAATCCACAGGCAGTATCAGAATCTGAATCGGTTTGAATTTCTTGTATTGTAATGGAGTCATTCGATGGATTTTGCCGGTGTTTCCTTTTCCCATTATTTTTTGAAGCCGACCTAACCACATTTACACTCGAAGGCGGTGGCATGATTTGTTTTTCTTTGTCCTTTTCACTAACCTGTACAAATAATCACGAAAAGCATTCATTAGAATAATTCATAAGAATTCATTAGGGGATATATGACACTAACTTAATCCAAACAAGAAATAACTACACTAAAAAAATGGCGGAACATTTATTAATGCTCAAAATGACTAAATATGTAATATACCTCTGTGCTGGAAATATTATCTGCGGATCCCCATGTGTTGTGCAGAATTCTTTCAATATTAGATGAAGAGTTAGATTTTCCCAGAAAGTATCCAAACGCTTCAGTTGTTTTTTTAACCCGAACATTCAAAGAACCAATTCTTAGGAAACTAGAATCTCTTTCTCGTTGTTCTGTATTTCTTCGCTTTTCTTTTAATTCTAAACAAATTTTTACAGGATTTCTTAGAAATATTCGTAATGGAAGCGCTGTATTTCAATCCAATGCATCCATGCACGTCCGTAATTTATTGCTTATCGTAAAATCAAGCTTGCATGCATAGTTACAGAATTAGAGAAGCATGTAAAAATTATGCCATGGTTATGGGGAGGGCAGTTTACAAATGACGGGAAATTCGCATGACATACATATGTTTTGCATTCTTCCTTGATAACACCAATATAGAAATTAAGACTCACTTTTAAAAGTATCCATTGAAACTGCGGTATCCTGTCGGACCAAATATTGCATTGGTTTCTTCCCACTATGATCGCGAGCATTTAGGTCTGCATCTGTATCAACATAAATGATTAAATAAAACTCCACATAAGATCTACTGTGAGTACTGTCAAATTTTATGATTATTAGATTGACAATACGGAACGTAAGAAAATACCCCAAAAACAGGAAATATTAAACTGAACTTACTGTAAACTTGGGACAGTATTTCGTACACATTTTGACGGCTGAACTGGGCAGCGAGATGGAGTGGAGTATATCCCTAATTAAGGAGCACAAAATAATCCCACACATACTTGAGCATGCAAAAAACTATAACGAATAATTATAGTCGTCTATCATTTAAAAGATCAAATAGTACAATGAAATAAAAGGCACCTAAAGTAAATAGTTTTGTGGTTGAAAATCTACACTTACCCCATTCTGTATAATAAACGGGCACGAAAATGACCATTCCATTCAAGAAACGCGAGTGGTTGGATTCGAATATTATTAACAAATAAAACTTTAATCATTTTACATTTTTAGCCAGTGAAATAATCATTATTATTCGTAATAGATTTAAACTAACATATAAGATTAATATTAGGAATGGAAATAGTAAATTACCGATTTAGCGTTTACGTCTGATTTGAAAGTTCCAGCTAGCAGCTTAATTAAATCTACATTTCCGTGTTTAGCTGCCCAATGTAACGCCGTCTATTTCCAAATTCAATACATTTATCATTCCAACGATTCAAATCTCAATCGATTTATTTGGCCACGAACAAACTTTTGAAACCAAATAAAAAATTACTCACATACTGCTTCATCCACAGTTTTAGGTAGGTACATCATTGAAAGCCGGGTCCGCAATGGAGATTGTTAATAAAAACAGATATAAAAATAGAAACAATCGAATTAAAAAGAAATACACCACCTCTCATGATCTAGGTCTTCTTACTAGACTCATCAACGCATTAATATGATTATGCATGACCATTAAATATTTTATTATACATTTACTTACACCCTGGAATTGAAGGACGGAGTTCAGGATGCATCGATGTGGACAATGAAGGTTTGGTAGATGAATTAGAAAAATAAATAAAATATTGGTAAATTTACTAGGATCCAGGTTCACACATATGTCGCACTTTTTTGTGTTCTTTACTGGGAACTATAATTAATATTACTTTAAAATTATCATCATCACATATTGCTCGTAACGCTAGCAAGAAATAAAATTTTACTGATGCTTTTTTGCCATGTTATTTATTAAAAATGTGAAGGTATAAACTGTGAAACCACATGTCTAAACTAATTTTCTTTCGAATTACGTACAAGTAAACCAATATGAATAATTATATTCACATCTGGTATTTGAAGAGAATTGACTTTGAAAGCAGCAAGCGCGAGGCCTATGAGCAGTATATGTTTACAGAACGATGACATCTGCAATACTTCGAAATGCAGAACAAATAATTATTACAATTAGGAATACTGAATACCCTGCCTTGTGCACATTACAAAAGTCATTGCTTATTGTTGTCACTAAACCATAAATAGAACCGTTGCAATGCAATGTTGATAATAATAATTGTTAGGTATGCGTTGACTCACATTGATATCCTTCCGCTTAACCAGTTCTGGATAATCTTGTGCCATTTTGTTGATGGAATGGTAATCACACTGAGAAGCCATGACTATCCATTCTTTGTCTCTCGGCTGCATGTGAGCAAATCCAAACCCAAACTGAAATTCAGACAGAGAACAAACTTCATACTTATTTACGCAATTAGTTGGGTGTATAGCCTAGCAAACCTAACAGATACAAGGCAAACTGGATTTGATCACTTAATAATTATACTAAAACACGGTTATATTTATTTCTCCCTCATAAGCGTCTGTGTACTAATAAATACAATAAAAGTGATTTTTAAGAAGGCTTACCGAAGAAATGGAAGAAGTGTCGTAGTCCCCTGTTTCATTCTAAAAAGTACAAATTCGTCACCTTAAAATTCATTTTTAACCTTTTAGTGAATGTATGGTTTATTTACTCATAGATACACGTAATTGTAAATGAATCACTATAACCAATAGCATAAAGTAGCGGATGAGTTGAATGCCCTTGGCTGTCAACTCAGTATACTACAGAAATAACGATCACGTATAAAAAATATCAAATGGTGAAATTTTTGATTTCATAGTTATTTTGAATTTCCGAATAAGATGTTATAGACACGAGTAATGCCCACATTTGTTCACTATTGTGTGGCTCAGAGAGAGAGAATTAGTTTCTATTTTCGTCGGTACAATTAGAAAGTTTACACGGCACACTGTACATAAATAATAAAGTAAATATTTGTTGTAAGAGTTGAATCAAATTCAGCTCTTTTGATTAACCATGAATACGCCAGCCCATTTGTTCCTTTTACAATTAATTACAGCTGCAACATTCAAGACTACAACGGGATTTTAATATGTCCTAGGTGTAAAATGCATATTTCATATAATTATACGAGATATGAAACTTGAACTTTGACCATAAAATAAACCAAAATAATAAAATCCATAGAAATATATCGCGCAAGACAATTTAAAACGAATCCTTTACTTGTGGTACATAAAAAATGAATTGAAAAATGTAGTATTCTTGGCAAAACAATGGTATTTTAAGTACCTTGTTATTATTATTCTCCCGGGTCTCCCGTCTATTTCTTCCGGAGGGAACTTTGCTGGCACCAGCCGATAACTCACTTTCAGATGCAATGCGATTGAATTTCTGCAATCTCTCCTTCACGCTGATTTTCTGCTCAACATCATTAAGGTTGTCATCGGCTAATGCTTCCGTGAAAATAAGATTAGTCCCACCGTCACTCACATCTGCGTTTTCCTTTTCATTTTCACAACCATCACCATTTTCACCACCAGGTGAATTTTCGTAGATTTGGAAACGATTGGGTTCGATGCCTAACGCTAAATCCTTATACTGTGACTTAATATATCTACTACTCTCATCATGTGGTCTAAACATAATATTATTAAATTGTTCTACTTCTTGATACACAGGGTTTCCCATTTCGGCCACACCGATACTGCCGAATTCATCCATAACAGACAAAGATCTGGTCCTAGATAATTTCTCACAAGACCCCTTCTTAGATCGAGGGGGAACAGGAGGAGGTGGAGAATCAAAATACTTGGGTTCCTCTTGTAAATAAGTGGCTAGTTCTCCCGAAACTGAAAATAATCATGAACAATAATAATTACTTAATACAATAAACCAGAAAAGTTCGAATACGAAAAATATTATAGTGGAGATAAATAGTTCGATGTTTGTTTAAATTATGTAAGTGTAACAGTGATGTAAAAAAAGTTTCCTCTCTTGTAAAATCAAGGATGCCGCCGGATTCGTAACATTTGTGTGTTTTTTTTTGTCACTAATTTGAATGTGATATGGCGGGAACACATTCGGCGCATCCGAGTCCGAATCTCCAACTCCAAATGTCCGAGTCCGAAATCCGGACTCAGAATAGTATAGGCCTTGTACGTTTACTAACTACCTACTACCTATTGACATTCTGAACGCTTTTGATCATAAAGGTAAATCACTCTAAACAATTTTAAATAATAATAAATCTACTCTAGTTTTTGATTACTTTTCCCTCGATGAAAAAAAGATTGTTATCAACACCATATCTCTATGAAAAGTATGCTTATTAACGTTACAAAAAATTCAACTCGAAGATTAATAAGCAAAAATTATTAAAAATAGAAACCTGATGAACTACGATGAAACT
>JAAXYX010003722.1:0-13706 GCA_036851915.1 Ptenothrix huangshanensis | reverse complement strand
GTTGATAGTGAACCTAAGAATGAATCAAATTACTGTAATGTTTTCGAATCACGGTTCCATTTAATTAAAATCGGGCGGTTAGGATTAAAATACATCAAAACACTTTATTTTTGAAGTTGTTTTAAAGATAACTGGTATATAAATATGGCCGTGGAGAAAAGTCAAAATTTACAATGGTAGCGGTTATAATAACAAGCTTTACGGTAAATAATTAATTACTTTTCTCTCATTAATATTGCTACATAGCACAAAAACAAAACTTGTACGTTGGATAAGTTTTGTGAGCTACGTTATAATTATTAGCTAAATTCAATTACCCCTCCCCCGTGGCGCACAAGATGTAATAATTACCTCAAGTGTGATTAGAAGTTTGACGGTACGTGCACGCCTTTCCTGTGTGTAGCGGTAGAGGTGGAGGTTCGCATGTTTTCCATCCAAGGTGTGCTCCCAGGGTAGCCTTCATGCACGCAAATATAAAACTATGTGTTGAGACCTGAGCCAACTTTCCACTCTCCCCTCTTTTCCTTCTCGGCCATTTTTAAAGCATTTCCTCCTGGCGATTCAACTTTAAGCCAAAAAGACCACAGAGAACTGGTAAAAAATATCTAAACAACATGCCACACGAAATTCAAGACACATTTTCATCCTTATGTTCATTACCAATTTATATACAAAGTGCATTCTCGATTCTCGACGTCCCCACAACGACTCATGTCGTGCGCTCTTCCCAAGGGCGGTAAATATTGCAAAAATACCAACTTGGAAGTTTACCACACCACTCAAATATGCTTCAATTAGATTAATACTGCGTTTTATTATTTTGAACATTTTGCGAATTTTATTTCTTCCTCAAAGTTTCTCCTGCCACTCGATTTCTACATTCATTTTGATTGCAGTTTTTGAATACACATGTTATATTTACTACTGCTGCCAAGCAAAGTCCAGGTTGTCGTTTTTATTTTACTCAAGCATACAAATTATAGCTGACGTTCTCTGCTGATTTTTATGTAGAGTTTAATTAGAGGTGATTAGGGTTTGGGTATTTCGTAATACGAAGGAGCATACTCGGGAATTGACACGCGAGGCTGGCTGATATTGGAAAGAGTGCCAAGAGGGTTTCACGATTATGAGCAAACAGCTTGGCAGTCAAACGTCAAGCTCGTGACCCAAAAGTCCAACCATGTTTTTCTCCGACATTCTTAACTTATACCCCTTATAGATATTTATTTGCATTCGCTCCACTGCTAGCAACGAATGTCCAAGTCCTAAATTTCCCATAACTGCCATAAATAAATGAATATTGGAATTGTTAAAATATTTATTATTATTTTAGCGTGTACTCAACCATGGTATGGAATTACGTTCATACCCTCCATGAAATAAGATTAGACTTGAAATGTATTGTCTTTGTTGACCAGGTTTCTTCGAGCATAAATAGGTACAAATGTTTATTTGCATAGTGAAAACTTAGAACTTCGTGTCGTGTATTGTTTTGGCTTTCACCGGTGCTTTAGCTTTCTCCGTTGGAGTTGAGGAGACCACACGAATGAGAAGGAACGGGAAGGATTGTAATGGGAAGGGAAGAAAGCTACAGATGAAGTGCGATTCAACTCAAGTCTTGAGGCAACAACTCCTGACAATATCTGTATGTAGTTAGGTTAAGTGTGCAATAAATAATACATGGTATTTATCAACGTGTAATCTGTCTAAACCGCGTTTTGCTGATGAAGATATGAATGGACTGTGGTTTATTATTCTCCCTCCACTATGTAGTTAGGTTAAGTGTGCAATAAATAATACATGGTATTTATCAACGTGTAATCTGTCTAAACCGCGTTTTGCTGATGAAGATATGAATGGACTGTGGTTTATTATTCTGCCTCCACTACTTTTTATACTGACTCGATGCTTATGAAGTTTGAGACTGGATTCTTGCCCCGAGAGTTGTCCACTGCCTCCATTTGAAACACATACGTATGTACCTTGGTAGTTCGATGCAGACCGTGGTTTCGGGCATTATTTGGATGACGTAACTTCTTTCTTGACAACACTCACCTTTCAAACGTATTCTAATCGCACACACGTCAAATCAGTTGGGAGCCCGTTGTCGTTATTTGTTACTCCACACAGAAAATTGTTTAGTTGAGAATATGTCTCTTGTGTTCCCAGCCAAGAACTTACACGGTAACTCGACTAATTTGGATTTACCTAGTACATGAAAGTGAAATAGAATTGCAATCAAGAAGTTCCAAGTGGTTTCGTTGGTTACAATGTAATGCTGAGTCAAATGTGGCAATCACGCACACAATCGCCTTTCCTTACAATCTACTTCGCTCAGGGCTGGACTGCGGCGAATCTGAGCCACAATGCTATGCTATTTTGCTACTTTTCAAGATGTCGAAGATGATTAGGAATTGCTACCAAGTATTAAGATTTAGTCTTGTCATAACTGAAATTAGTATTTTATAAAGTCATTTTATGAGCGGGAGGTACATATGCAAGTCAAGCCAAAGTATAATCTACTGGTGGGAGAGTTTTTTTCACATTATTCAAAGAATTACTCGACTGCCTATTCATTCGGCTTCTTTCAATACCACCGCCGCCTACTTGTACTCATTCGAATTCAAAGGCTCCCCAACCACCACCCAAGTCAAACCAAACAGTGCAGAGTAGAGTTGTGAGCTTTTGCATATTTCTGAAGGTTAATTTTCCTGCACCATTTCTTTTCAAGGGAATACTATGAAGGGATCAGAAAAGGGAACAGATTCGCACAAGGTACGCGTGGACGTATTCATAATGGTAGAGCGTGTGACATACATACATTAAGGTAAGTAGATCTGCTCGTGTGGGAACAAGGGAAATGGTTCAAGTTGAGAACTCCGATTGGTTTCGTAATAGACACAAAATTTACCTCGAGGAGGTGACAGGAATGAAAAGCTTTAACAAGAGTAGTCAAAAGTTCCTGCACATTAAATTTGTACAGTAGAACCTAATCTGGCTACATGTTCATTATTCACGGCAATCATTTACTTCTCCTAACTTTTCAATTGTTTACCATCAGCAGCCAAAGCCGCGTAGGTAAATGATAGGCAGGAAAGAAAGCAGAGTTGGGTTGAGTGTCGTTAGAAATTCATTTGAGTACCTAAACTCAAATGAACTACGTACTTACCTTCGCCTCTCCCGACTCTTACTTTTCCAGCCTGCATAATCACTTTTAGACTTGTCTAACCAACCTTTTAATTCCAGTCAAATATTAAAGTTAATCCTGGAGACTTTTGGAGTGAATAAAAACAAGCAAGAGAAATACCGAAAGATTCCTTGTTGAATAATTTGGTGCAGGAAGGTTGGAATAGGAAGGAAGGGGAACCAGGCGGGGATTACTTACATGCACTACTTGGTTCCAAACTTCCGATCACACACCAGTTCCTGCAAATGAGAAAAACCGAGAAGGGGAAAGAAATTTTAATGCCTATGAAAATAATTCACTTTGCAGTTTATGAAATACCTCCGTTCATTTATTATGATTGTTTAGGCAGCACATTGTACATGGAAGATTTACCTGTAACTCCAAACGCTCGCGGAATATTCACCTGGAAGTCGTTCCATCTTTTGTAATAGAAATGACGGGCCAACCGTTATGACTGAGCGGAGAGCGAGATGAAAGGATATAATATTCATAAGTATCTCCATATTGCTTTAGCTTCTCACTAATAGCAGTCTTAGCTTAGACGGAGCGGATACAAACAGTTGTAGGTGGTCGACAGGAACAGCTTGCTTGGCTACGTTCGTCGTTCCTAGTCATCCAAGGTAATTTGGGATCTACAGCTACGCCGGAAAGGAGATGGGAGATACGAGAAAAATAGACAAGGAGAAAGTAAGCAAGCGAGAAATTAGCTCATTGAATAATAAAGCGCTTCCGTGTTCCCTACCACCACCACGAGCTTATCGTCTTGTTTTGTCTAATCAAATATTGCCGCTGCATCCTGTTCTGTCTTTCAATCCTGCCTTTGAAGTCACCGGCTAACCCACATCAGAGTTCTTTCCTAAATTAACATTCAAGTCGATCTTATGGAAAGACATCTGCATCTTCGCTTGGGATCGAGTAATGATAATGATACCTGTAATTTTAACAGTAATAGGCTGGCAGAGATACTTGCGTCATTATTTCTACTTCTCAAAATTGTGAGCAAGGCTCGCTTCCCATAAACTTCTACCCCCTCTGTACATACAGTACTTGCCTCTTTGAAGTTTGGGTTCAAGCAGTAATATTTCAGCAGAGAAAGAAACGCATGAAAAATATGATACTCGAACAGTCGGGGAATTTGAGGTAAAACATTTGCCATTAGAATCACAAACATTTCTCATTTTACTGGAAAGACTCCTGTGGAGCACATTTCGAGATTAGGTAACATTACATATCGTGAGTGGAGAGGCAAATGGCACATATCCAGGAATTCCTAAAAGCAAAGGTGCGCCATAACGTTAAGATGGATTTAGATGCGCGCCACTTTGCTTTTAGGAAAATATTGATATGCGAAACTTTGCATCTTCTAGCTTGATATAGGTACTTAAACGTATGTATATAGAGATCTGGTTAAATACTTAAATGTGCTATATGCCCAATTAACGTTGGTGAATGAGATTTTTTAAATGAATAAAAGTAGCATGTATTGAGATACGTAGGACATGTTACGGATTTAGGTGTTCAGGTGTGAAGGAATGTGTGAAGTAAGACTGTGAGTGTTGGGTCGCAGTAGAGCCAGAGATGTAAAAAATGGAAAGAGGATCGTGAGCGCGACTTGAAGTGAGAGTAAGTTGAAGATTTGTTTTTGGAGAGGAAGGGTGGGAGGGTGGAAGACAAAGTGTAAGTGAATACAGATCCAGGTGATTTTTCTTGATCTTCTCCTCTGCTCTTTTTTCCCAGTTCTCTTCCCTTTTTTCAACTCGTATTCCCTCAACTCAACATTTGTCTTCTTTTCCTATAATTTCTGCCATTTGTTGTTCCCATCCTATACATTCGCACAACTTGCCATACTCTTTCACAATTGACCTTTGGGATTTTTGCTAGTAAATCTCCTGCGATCGACCAATTTACTGTTTACATCCACGTTTGTGGCATCGTGATCAATTTATGCACTTCCACCCAAGGATTCACAATTGAGACTCCAAGTGGTGTACAATCGTGAATAGATCAACTGAATTTGTTTCTACTGCGGAACGACCGGGGCAACGGCAACAGAAGTGGGAAGTCACAGGGACTTTTCGATGGCGGGATTTGTGCGTACTCTCCAGCTCTCTCTACCTCCTCCATAATATGTATCTACATATCAACATATGCACTTACTTTCCACCAAGCGCCTGCTTTCCATTTGTGTGGTTTGGCTGTGTGCAAATTCTGATGGAAAAATAGCGAGCGAGGTGGAAATAATTTGCCCATTTGGCTGAGGACTGTGACATGAACTGCAATCGGAGCTTCGTTTTGGACTGTGGACGTTAATTGATCCGAGGGGGTAATCAATCATGGCCTTCACTTTCAACCTTCATTCTTTCTTTCAATCAAGCACACGGCTCTGCACTCCAACACTGCACTGTCACGATGTAATTATTGCGTATTCCACGATCCCCTAATCCATTACTATATCCACGTATAACTCAATTAACCAAGTCTGTGAAGGAGACAATGGGAGTTGTGGGATAATGGAGTAACTGTAATTATGCTAAATGCTGCAATTGCTTCGTATCAATCAGCCTATAACTGCTTCGTCTGTGGTCATAGCTTTACTTAATTAAAACGAATAGGGTGGGATCACTATACTGTAAAAACTAAAGAATCTTAAAACAGAAAAAAGTGCATCTAGTAAGCACCAAAAAGCTACCCGCACTTTTATAATTATGAACGGAGTTAGGATGCATCCTAAGTGCATCACGAACGCATTATAAGCGTGCATTTTTCGCGTTTTAGATGCACCAGTTTTTATCCTATGGTTATGGCTTAATAGTGGCCGTGCTCAGAGAAATCGAAGACTGAATACATACGACATGTAACTTGAAGTCACCGTATTTGAAATGATTTTAAAATTGAGCCGGAATTGCATGTAGTTTGATATGGAAAAGACTGATGCTGATTGCTCACGGAAATGACAGTGATTATGTTTATGCTCAATTAGGCACTTCAAAGGTTTAAAGTAATTGAATCATGGATTATAGTATTCGCAATTTTATTGCCGCGGTACCGAATAAAAACAACTGAATTATTTAATTTGGCTCAAATTATTGAGACAGAATAACAGTAATAGTTACATATTTGTTCTGCTATACTTACAAAATGCTGGAGTTAGGCGAAGAAAACAACCCGTGTGGTTGTGCTTTCCTGTAGAAATTTCAAAGGTTAGGGATTCCGAGATACGTACATAGGTAGCTACATGAATACGCTGTTTTCGTTTTACCTACTTGAGTTTTTAGAGACAAAAATTTGTCTTGGTCTCAAATTGGTAAGTTATATGTAGGTAGCTGCGTTACATTAGCTATTATTACCTATCTAGGAAATTCACTTGTTTGCTTCTTACGATTAGTAGTTCCGAGAACATACTGTACGTAGCAGAAAGGCAGCTTTATTTGTATGTATGTTGGAAGCAGAAAATATTTTAGAGTTAGATCCAATGCTGCTAAACTTTGCTATACTTTGACATACATACATAATTTGGAGTTTGTGGAATTGTGGTAAAGTAGAACTTGATCTGGTTTGCCCCCGTCGCATTGAGACTTTCATTGAAATGAATATATCACCCTAAGTGGAGTAAAAGGATGCGATTTTTTTTAAAGCAGAGTGGCGCATATCCAAAAATGTCATATGTAATGTGGCATGAATCCTTCCAATCCGCGGGATTCACGCTACTTTGCATTCAACATTTTTGGATATGCGCCACTTCACTTTCGGGTAGAATTGGGCAAGTGTCGTTTTCTTCTTAGAGCACCTACCTCTGCAATGTGTTAGCAGCCAGGTAACTCAACTCTTGCATTTTCTACACCTACATATATAGAAGGAAACAGCCATTTCTTATATACCTATATATATATAATGTACTTAGGTCTACACACTTTCCCATTTTAATCTCTTTGGTTTTTACAAGCTCTCAATTTAATTTTTCCCCAAACCTTCCATTAAAAGGGAAGAGCTTTGGGAATAAGAGTCATTGACAATTCGGTTGTTTTTAACCTTTATCTTCCATCCGATCAGACAGTTCAATTTATCCCAAAGTGTCTGTATTTAAAAAAAATAATATTCCCACCAAAGGCATAGAAATAGCACAAGTATCTGTAAATCGATATGTCCGTTTGAATCGAAATTGAACCAACTGCGATACTCATATACAGCAATAAATGACAGCCATGACACAACGAAATCTTTCTTAAATGTTAGCCACAAGTTTTTTCGTTCAACGTCCATATATATGATTCATTGCTCAAGTTTGAAGGTTAGATGGAGGCTATCATACGACGTAGTATGTAGTGGGCACCTAAGCATTAGATATTGCTATAAATTCCACATTTATTACGATCTTCTTGTAGATTAAATTTAGAAAAGTGGATCACTGTGAATTATTTCTGTTTAGTTGAGCTTAGATTAGCTTTATTAGCATAACTATTGCTAGAGCCTGCATCTTTTTGTTTTTTCCTCTAGGATAGGAGTAAGTAGCATTTCTATAATTACCTAGGTATATACCCATAACAACAGTAATTATTGTGAACGTGAGCGCAGTGCCGTGGCCGTGGGTCTAGAAAAATAAACGGAGCCTCAGAAACGAAAATAAAAAAACATTTGTTGAAGAATGACTTTTACTCGCTCCCGAAAATAATAGCGATGCAAAAGGCTAGTGATTTATTTTTGTTATTTTTGTGCCAGTTCTGTATGTTACTTTACTACGTTCTCTGTTCCACGTGGTTGACAGCGTAAGACAGATACTAGATACCTGAACGACCTGGTTTTTCCTGGAGTAGCCAAGTCTGACAATCCCCAAAGGTATACAGGGAAACTAGAGGTTTTAATCACGTCGAATTATTTGTGTATTCTGTGCATTTTGTGCGTCATCCGGAAGAATTAAGAATGACACTACAAGTATGAACTGCTTTGGTATACTATCAGAAGTAGTGCATGGAGTAAAAATAGTACTGAGCATTGAAAGGAGAGGAAAGACAAGGAAAGGAGTTGAGGAACAGCGTGGACGATTTCTTTTATTTTCCACAGTGCCATTGCATTGCTTTAGAGGGAATGTCAAGTGATGGTTGTTGACAGGAGCACATGTTATGTCAGTTGTTACGAGTGGAACTGTTTCTTATTTCCTGACTCATGTGTCCAACAGTCAACAAAGACTTGACATATCGAGCAGGGACTCCGGGAGCAACTTATATACACTTTTCCTTCTCACCTCCCAGTTCGATCGTCCACACATATGTACACACCTACTTAATCCAGAAGGAGGGCAATCCAGGCTACGAGTTGGAGCTCATTGTCAGGTTCACGGATGATGAAGCGGCTCATTGGATAATACAAGCAAGACGACATTTCAGTCAACTCAAGGCTGATTAATAACTGTATCTTCGTTAATAATGCATAATGTTTTTGAACAACTGGGTTCAAGCAACCTAGTTCAACGAAGAGAACATCGCTTGTTCTTTCCGCGACAAGTTAGGCGTCGTCTTGTTAACAACTTTTACATTCTCCTTATAAAACACCTCTCGTTTTCAATTAGATTTCTTCAACACAAAGACAGCACAGATGATGAGATGCATTTCATCCACTGTGTGCATCATCACCACGTGCTCATGCTTTTTCATTTTTTAATTTACTGCCACTCTGTGGAATGAAGAAAGCAATTGCGCATTTTGTTTGAAAATGCAATTTAATGGGTCCATTGTGTTGTTATTTTGTGGCGTGTGGAAAGCGAAAAGTGCTTTAGCACAGTGTTACTCTTTGTCACGTCATCTCTTGTGCTTCACTATTCTAGATTAGTTTTAGGTTGTAGCTCGTTCATTTTATAATCTTCCCCTGCGCATTGTTGTAATCATTGCGTATAGAGAGTTAGCCATGCTTTCTTGGTTTTTGGTGTTCACAACGCTGTCGTAGAATCCTTTTCAATTTGAGGTTATATTTTCGTATCAGTAGCATGGGATTGGGATTTTTTGAATGTAGCACCTAAATTACTTCTTTCGGAATGGCAATTAGGTATTATTATTACAGTGTATTAGATGATTTTGAAGTTAGCGCTTCTTTTTAAGACTATTAATTATTTATTTTAGCGTTAGCCCAGTAGTGGATTAGAAAAGCATGTCTGGAAGAGGGCAACGGTGCGGAACATATTTCAAATGGACTCCACTGAACGGACCAAGTAAAGCATTGATCGGGATCGGAACGCTATGCTTTAGTTAAAGACTTAAGCCGAAGCGCTAAACATTTTAATTTGTGCCTATACCATATAAATGGTTTATTGTCCGCTTGCCCGTTCCTCGGAATATATTCCGTGGTGGCAAAGGAATAAAGTCGGAGGAAAGTAAATAAGAATATTATGGAAGTATAGCTTAGTTGTGGATTTGTGAGTGGATTTGAAAGCAGGAGCAATTTAATATAGCGTGTCTGTTGGACTGCGTGATCAGATTAAATTATGCTGACCATACAAAGGGGTGTCAAAGGAAAAGACATGTCACGACACGGTGCCCGGTGGACACACTTGGTGGCAATGCATTACAAGCTGTCAACATTTTCCGAATATGCACATCGCATTGAGGCTATTAAACTTATATCTATTTGCCATTTGCAATTTCGTCACCTCAACAACTTAGCATATAGAATGGGGCACAACATAATTGCTACGAAAACCTTTCATTCACCTTCTTCCATTTTTTGCCCCGTATACACAATTCTCGCTGACACAGGAATGATGAAGGTGTTTGAGAAATTATTATGATCCGCAGTTTAGTCATAATCGTGTTTCCTTTGAAAATCAAGATGGAGAGGAGATTAACATCGCAATACTGCATAGGCATTTACATAGATTGCAGTTGTACTTGTTTTACACATTTCGTGCATTATTTGTTCCGCTCTGTCTTGTCTAATTGGAATACTGAATATATGCTGGGTCAAATAATTCCATTCTTTCCTTTGATCGCGTCGTAGTCGTCGTTATCGTTGTCGTTGTCGTTGTCGTTCTCGTTGTGCTATGGCTTTGAGTAATGGATTGAAAGTGGATGGGAAATGATGGTAAATCTCTATGCTGTGCTCTGTATGCAAGAAAGGGAAAACAAGTGCTGTTGGTTTTGTGTGGGAATAATTGGCGCTATAAAATGGTAACGATTGTGCAGTATATAATGAAGGAATGGATAATGAATGGAGGGATGGAGTGAAATGAAGGATGAGGTAAAGGCCGTTGCTTTGGGACAAGTTTTAGCAATCCTAATTTGCCTGTGACTTGAACAAATAGCGTCTCTCAAGACGCTCATTATGTCGCTCTTATTAATTCACATTTGCAAATCTAGAGCGTGATTCGGAGCACAATATCCTTTATACTCTCACACTTTGTTCCCTGTCAGCGGTTAATTAGTTTTCCACTCTAGTCTTATCGCTTTTGACTTTTACTTTACATTCACACATGTATGTATGTATATTATGCACACCACTTCTCAAGACTCCATACAATACAATGCAATGTCATGCAGCAGTCTTGAGTAAAACAATGACAATGCGGATATCTGACTTCTGGCTTCTTGCTCTCCCAATCCAAATATCCCGCAGTAATATATGAACAAAATCCCATTCTATCACAAGCTGTCATCCTTTTCATTATCTAATCTGCCCTTATTTATACTCCATACCTGGTCATGAAAGTCCAGTCACATTTCATTTCATTGATCTGCTCTGTTTCATTTAATTATGTACATACAGCCAGCGTAAGGAAGAGTGACAAAAGCAACTAAATAATACTATTAAAGATCCCAGATGGATGCTTCATACATATGAGCATTATAGGGACTAGAATAAAGGAAGTTGGAAAAAATTAACAATGTGTTCCCTCCAGCATGTTTCGGTTTGGTGTGTCATCTTTTGATTTCCATGACGAGAATTGTTATTTTGTGATCACATTTCCAGTCTACATACAATAGTTACAAGTGATACGTCCTGTTTAAACTTGGACTAAGTTTCCCCTTCAACTTTCTTAGGTAATGCCAGTTGTTCATTATTGCACATGCTGTGTGCTCCTCTCCAAGTTTGATTAGAGGGAAATGAAAGCCTAACACCAAACTGTCACTCTTGTGTTCATTCCCGTTACATTATCCCAAAAAATGTATTATGATTTGAGCGAGAAGATGGACGTGAAGTAGAAGGAGAAGGACGGAGGACAGGGACAGGGCCAATATGCATAGTATGCTAGGATGCTCGACGACTTGATATGTGGTGGGGAAAGTTGTGTAAAGCATGTCTAACAAGTGAAAGCGGAGAATGGGAATGAGAGTAGGAGAATAAGTGTGTGGAGGAAGCGGAACGGTTGGGAAATAAAAGTTTGTCTATTAGAGGAGTGCAAAAGAATTGCTGTTTAGTGTTAGAATGTGGAGGATGAAAGAAAGGAAGAAAGGAAGGAGGGAGAAGTGCGAGTGCAGTGTGGATGTGGACTGGGTGGAAGAGCCGAGAGCTAGGCGGTGGAAGTGGAAGGAGTAGCTATGTGAAAAATGCTGGCACGTATAAATAGTGAAATGTTGAAATGTTGAGAAGTTCAAGTGGAAAAGGGCAAAGCCATTGTTGCCTTTAGCGACATGACGAAAGCGACAGCGTCCATTACTTTGAGATAGTGTGTCGTGTAGATATAGCCCAGTCATATTTATTCCGACAATTCCATCCATCATATTTTGCGTAATTCCATTGAATTCCTCCCAGAATGACAAATGGATGAATGGATGACTGGACGGATGAATGGGGAGGTTGCCAGTTGAAAGCAGAACAATCGAAAACATGTGCACAAAGAAGGACAGCACAAATTTATGTACACTCACTCTCTCTCTCTCTCTCTCTCTCTCTGGTCCTACATACAGCCGTCATTCCACGACTCAAAAACACATTGTGAATTGAAGGTTTTCCATTTGCAAAATATCTTTTATTGATCTGCGTCGTTGTACTTGTATGTCCATGGCTACAAACTACAAACGAGTCAAGTCATGGAATACATTTTTGTGCGAATGCGAATCGTGAAATTTGTTGATGAAAACAGAGGTTGGTTGGGGGTTTGGCGGAATGGACACGAGGTTGTACGCATTGTGTACACTCGGAGCAAGCACAGCATAATAATAGATAAATAGGCATATACTTACCAACCACCATCATAACATTACATTATACCCTCCTAGGTCTTTTAATTGTTTGTCGACTGCCCGGATTATCCACGCTAGCGACAGTTCTTCCACGGAATTATACACTTGGACAGCCTACTGAGCCAACTCCTCTTTTCTCCTCTTTTCTCTTCTGGCACTTTGCTTCTCTTCCTCGGCATGCTATTCTCACATTGTCACACATTCTACCAGTTTCTTCTCAAGTGCCAGTTACACTTACATTCTTGTGTGGACTTCTTTGTGTGGATTGTGGGGTGGAAGGGAATGCAGGTTGCATGCTGCTGGACACACGGAATGACGTAACAAGTTTGAAGGGAATGAAAGCAGTGGCCAGCGAGAGTAGCATGATATCGGGATAAGGGTTATAAGTAGGTAAATAGGTAAATGGGTCCCCGGCTCTGGTTCTCTCTCCGACTCCAAACTTTCAAACAAGCCACGAGAGTCATCACACAAATAACACAATCCCTTTCCACCTTGGCTTTTGAGTTTTGTTGCACGAGATTGCAGAGAGTAGATGAACCTCCTTCTCCTTCCAAGCCATTCCATGACATGCCATTCCATTCCATTCCGCTCCTGCACCATGTACGTAATTATGGGGAATAAAGGAGCACAGGTAGAGCAGAACAGAAGCAAGACCTTGATCCAAAGTAATAGAGTGGTGGTCCAAGTAATTATCAGCTTGTGCGAAAGCCACTTTCCTCTGCATCTGCAGCCTACACCTCAGCAGACCTCACTGATAACAATGCGTACATTCTTCAAGATATGGAAACAAAAGATTAAGATTACATTACATTACCATTTACCTCATTTTCACTCACTTAACTTAAGTACTTAACTCATTTATCCCATTTACTTGATTCACTTCCAGTGCTTGCTGCACTGCAAGGCAATTTGAATTTGAAAATTAACCAAACAACTTGTTCATCCTTCGCTCAGCGTTTATTCCACGGATGGACAATGCAATTATCCCTTGCATCGCATCCTCGTCTTTGGTATATAATATAACACGGTGAAAGTTTGTCTAACGAAGGGAGAGTTTACTGGGAATGAAGTCTGGGAAGAAATCTAATTTAAAATGAACGGAGTAAATGATGTGAATGAAACTGGTATACTAATGCATCTAAAAATGAATCAGGAAATCTATTCGTGTTTAGAATAATTATGAATGCACTTAGAACACATCTCAAGTTCTTATAGTGAGATTAAATTTTCCACATTTAAGATTTTTTAGTTTGTACAGTGTAAATATTTATGCATATTTGCAGATTAGTGATGAGTCGGAGTTGAAATGGACGTGGGGTAGAGAAGTTTACATAGTTGGTTTGATGTTGGTT
>JAAXYX010003721.1:0-13707 GCA_036851915.1 Ptenothrix huangshanensis | reverse complement strand
CACTTTGTGATGTCTATAGCCCTATAGCATTTTAATTTATATAACAATAATGGCAGCATAAACTTTTGAGGTCGGTAATAATTCCCCTCCTCCAATTAATTCCCGGGTCTGAAAAGTTACTCACCAATTAATTCCCAGGGGAATTATTGGAAATTTTACGGGAGGTACATTTCATTGCATTGTGCTCAAGATGCAATCCAAACTTATTGATTCATAGTTTTTATAAAATGTGATTGATTCAGTTAAGAATGACTAATATTGCAATGTGTAAACGTACGTATAGAATCTTATTATTATTAAATATACCACTTCCAAGTATTTAAAACAATGGCTCATTTGAGTACGTCAATGTAAGATCTAAATTAGTCTCGTATTATATCTATGAAGAGCTTTTAAAATGAACTGCAATAAAGTCTGAGTTTGACTGAACCAAAAATGAGTAAAGGGGCACTGTAAAAACTAAACAAAAAAGTAACCAAAAACCTTAATCTGATTTTATATAATTAATAGTCTCATAGAAATGTTGTTGCATCTGAAACACATGTAAAACCTATCAAAAACAAACATATCCTAGACAGTGAGATACGTTTTAGGTGACTTCAAACTCTAACGAATCCTAACTTTGCTCATAATAAAATAAAAAAACAATTTGGCTCTTTAGATGCATACATTTGTACAGTATAGGTATGCCGTCGCATGCGACTATAATAATGACTAATTGCATAAAAGTCAAATAAGTTTACACAACCTTTATGTTTAATGTGATGGGAAGCCATAAAAACAATGTAAAATTGTAAAACAGGTGACTAATGTTCTAGGGAAGTAAAATTGCAGACATCGGATCATATGATTGCATTACTATTGTGTCTTGTGACCGTTTGCTACTTGAGGACAAACATATATAAGTACCTCAATGTTTTGTAGGCGTATTTAATTCACAATTTACATATCAAATTACATATTATCACAATCAAAACCAATCAGACGGGTTCAAATGTATTTATATAGTTACACACAATGTAATCAGTCATGGGTTACTGCTTAATATTTTTTGAAGTAGGTACATAAATGCTCGAGTAAATTAATATCACAGTTGTTTTTACTAGATAGAATTGGTGTGACTCATCGCCGTACTTTCTTATTTTTCCTATACGGTCATCATGATTGGTTTATGAGGCTTCGTTACGTCACTCTCCGTCATCATCATCCATCAGTAAATCAGTATCACGGTCGTCAGGCGTAGTCGTCATGAATCATGTAAACGCGAAGAAAATGATTATAATTACTTGCCATCCGCTAAAACATTTTTAAGGAGTATTCTTGTGGCGAAGCTCAAGGAATTATTATCGCATTTGGGGAGATTCATCGCCAACTATAAAGTAAAGTAACGTCTAGTAATCGGCTGAAGTTAAATCAGTCTGGGACTACGTGCGAACATCAGGGCACTCTGCATAAACTATTCTACACACATTTAAATAATATTTCAAACATATAATTTTTATCTATAAACATGGATTACATCAACCTGCAATGCAAACAAGGAAATCAAGTTAATCATATATAAATTCTGCATATTGACCATGTCGAATACAACGATTTTAAATAAAATCATTAATTCCTACGATGACTTCGATTATTGAGTGTTGTTATTGACTGTATTTTATTATTAACTTCCTTATCCTACAAACGGATACACTCATTGCATCAATGTTAAAGTTGTGCGTGTATACTTTCTTATGAAGCTCAATTACTTTAAAATACATTAAGAAATTTAAGAGCACAAAAAACATCAAACTTAGCTGACAACGGGGTTGTAATAATTATTTCGATAAAAAATAAAATATACCCTTTTTCTTACAATAATAAGTTAAAATCTTATTGCATAAATATGTACCATGCTATTTTTCAAAACTTTGTTACAAAATAAATGATTAAGTAGCGAGAGGTCATGCCATTATTCAAGCTTGATTTCTTGACTCGGACACTAATAGTTATTCCAAACGTGCCTATAATCCTGGACTGCATTAAAGCCACGGGCATTTTTACTTATGGCAGCTTTAATAGTATTTTTACTGTCGGTATGTACAATTACTTAATCAAGCGGACCCGGAATGTATTAAAGGCTGGATGGATACGACACGTCATTCCTAGGAATTTTTGCAGACCCGTGTAACTTCGCATGCCCGTAAAATGTAATTACCGTTAAACTTCCAATTATTCCCCACCTCTAATAGTTCCCCGCCTCTAAGTATTCCCCGGGGCAAAGAGATAGAATTGCAAATACGTCCCCGCCTCTAATAATTCCCCGGTATATTAATAGAAGCATGCACTCATATGCCCATACTACTACTATTAGTTGACTGTTAATCACTGTGGATGATCACTGAAGGCAACAAATTTTTCACGAAAGGAGGAAATATGAAGAATTCAGAATTTTAGCATTTTAAATAGTAAATTCTAAGTCACTCTTTGTGATATCTATAGCATTTTAATTTATCTAACAATAATGCAATTGCAGCATAAACTTTCGAGGTTGGTAATGAATCCCCGCCTCTAATAATTCCCGGGTCTGTTGAGTAGCTCACCAAATAATTCCCCGGGGATTATTGGAAGTTTTACGGTAGTCCTGCCCTGGGCTTCATTTCCACGATATCGTCTGGATTTACTAGGGACCCAGGATAGATGTCAAGAATTGTTCAACTAAATAAAGTCTTCAATTAAGGTTTAAGCCGGTAACGTCACAGGGCATTTATTCCAATATTTAATACCGCATTTGACATTAATTATAGAACATGTTTTTTATAGTAATGCGCAGGACACGTCGCAGAAAAGGTCCTTTTTGCATACACCAAATTAAAATTTCATGACTTTGAAACTGTTCAACTATATTTATTATTTCTACATATATACATAATTTACGGGGAAAATTTTTAAGCATCAATAAATTACCAAAATTGAATAGTTCAGTTACGATATATTAATAAAAGGGTCAAAGCTACAACAATGGCTAACGTTGTTATTGCGACTAATTACATTAAGTTACGTCATTTCCACTGAACGTGTAAATACGATATATGTGTAATTAAAACGTACATCCCACAAATCGAATTGAACATCGTAATATATGCAAGGTTCTCCAGTACTATGTAATTTCGTGACGTCCGTATAGCAAACAGTTTTACTGAACTTGATACATTGTATGGTACCAAGACCAGACCCAGCACCAGGTCAGACCAGGTACACAATACATCTACTAGTCTTTATTATTAATAATATATTAACAATGAAAGTCGGAATGCACAGTGAGACACTACATGACATGTTGAGTCGTGTTGAGATTGAGAGTATGAAATAAATTATCTATTTTTTTAAATCAGCTGCTTGTGTGTTCTTGGTGGGTGCACGTCGTGTGAAGTTTGCCTTCCTGTGTGGGTCATCCATACAAACTTTCGTTTAAAATTCTAGTAATGGACTTGGAAATTTGAAATGTGTTTAATATTGTATTATTATATCACGACAATTCTCGGCCTGCTTAGAACTTGTACTAGCAGCATTTCCAGTTATGACAGCGACAAAACAATCAGAGGTTCAGGCAATAACCTACCTACCTACTAGGCTAGGTATTTACTTTGTTAACGAAATAAGGCCCACAAAAGGACGCTGACGCACTAGTCTGCTGTCTCAATAAATAACAGATTTTAAATTGAATTTCATCTCATCTCAATAACATACAATACACATCCTAGTGATGGATCGCAAAAATTGCAATTATTAGTTTCACAAAAATCACATCAATTATATGCCCCAGTGTCGGAAAGATCATTGGTAAAGGAAAACTTTAAACGAAAGAAATAAATTCGTTTCCAAACGCAGAATATAATGTTTTAAAGTCTCATCATAATCATAATACCGTTGTTATGAAAAACAAATGACATTCCCAAAAGAGAATTTAGAGCGAAACAAATTCATTCATTTTTAAAATAGAGATAAACATAAGCTGTTAAGACATAACCGCATATTCATGGGAATTCTCAAGAAAGCAATTCAAGCTCTGAACAAATTAAGCCAGTTCGTTTGAGACAGATGAACCATTACGAAGTTCTTGATGGAATTTTTGAAATCCCAAAGACTATGCGTCATCTCTAATTGCACACATCGTAATTTATGTACTAAAGAAATTAGTTCAGATATGTGCACACTATTTGTTCTACAGTGGTTCTGTTCTTAGTTCTTAGAAGTGTATATACATTATGTAAACAATTTTATGTAATTATGATTTTCAACAATTACAAACTTGACTAACAAGAACATGTTCTGAGTTCTGTTCTTTTACTGAGTCTTTAAAGCTACCCTCGTTGGAGGGCAGTGTCAAACTCTATTTTGGTAAAATAAAGTTAGTCTTTCCTTCTTCTCGAAATTACTTTATTACTAATACTATTGTAGCTACATGTCAGTCATAAGCGAAACAAGCATAATTACGGACGGCATAAGTGAAACGTTAAAAAGTTCGAACTTATTATGACAGAACTTTTGTTGCTCCCGTTATAATGATTGGAAATGTATTTACTTACGCTAAAGACAGGTAAAAGCTAGTTGTAAACTAACTTAACTGGGTGGGGGAGGGGAAATATACTGCTATGCTCGAAGTCATTTGCTAACGGCTCCTGGGGGCTACGCAGAAGGACTAGAGAGAGAAGCATGTGATGCAACGGAATCGCTCGCGTTAATCTCTGCACTCGTCTCGTCTCGTAAGGTTTCCATGCATGCGTGCGTGAGCCACAGCAGTTTCTGTTTCTACGTCGTCATCCAAATCCAAAGGGAACTCTACGATTCTACATCCACCACAAAACATAACGTAAATAAAACGTCTACCTGCCTGTCGTGCTAACACATACAACGCAGTAAGCTACTGTAGAGCTAGCAAGCAAATAGTACGAAACCAAACCAACTAAACCCAGTCCCCTGAAGTCCAAGCTAACGAATACGAAACAAAGTGAGTTTGTCACTAACTACCAATTACTCTTTACTAGTCAGTCGACAAGAATACGTTGAGTAAGGAGCATATTCTAGACAAACAAGAAATAGCCCTCTGCGACCTACCTTATTCCATTGTGTTTCATTTACTTGGAGGTGCTTAGTCCGTTCACACCGTTCTTGAAAATTGATCCAGGTATCATACCTGAAACTGCAGCGAAAGTGAAATTAATCGACGATTCAGTTCGTTTAAGTTGAGTCAACAGTTACGGATTTGTTTCGTCCATCAACGGATAAATACAAAGACAAAGGACAGGATCGAGAAGGAGGACTTGAGGAAACAACGAAGAAGTTACGTAATTCAAAATGGTTCAAGGAGGAATGAAAGTTATTAAGTACAGCTTATTCGTCGTCAATCTTCTCTTTGTTGTAAGTTCACAAAATCTTTGGTTTAAGTTCAGAATTAATTTCAATATCATACATTACTTCTTCCTTCGGTCACCCATCGTATTTTTTATTTAGTAATTAGTAAATAAATGACAACAGCATTCATAATTGTGATTAGGCATTATTGTATGTTACGTTTTATTTTCCTTGGTCGTTGTAAGCTAAAGGTCGATAATATGGAACTGATAATACTGACTGCGGTCATTCCATTATAGTTTTGTTTGTTCGTCATTAGTTGTAAGGATTCGACTGTCAACGACGTAAAAATGATAAAGTCGTAAGGGTAAGGCATGAATCATAATCATGTCAGTTGTCAGTGATTTAAGTGTGAAGTGTTGAATGTAGAATAGCATATAATGTAGATTCCATCGTTATTCATCATTAATTGTCCATTCAGTAATAGAGGAATTACAAGTCATACTTTCATAATTTTTGAATTTTTGTGGAAGTCAAAGGCTTTTTTATTTTCTGTCTTTTCCGGAATCATAGTTCCGTCCTCCGTCCTACGCAATAATATATGTAGATGTTAGGGTAGCGTATGCATTTTGCGTCCGGCTGGGCGGTTTTAAGTTCGTAGTTCTATCTGGAATGCATTTTATGCTTTTTTTAACTTCAATATGGTTGGTAATATTTAGTGACATTTTTGCAATTGGATGTTATTCGACGTATTACAAACGCCGAGAAAATATAGCTATAATTGAATGGTGAATGTTGAATGACAACTGGCAGTGAATAAAGTACCTATGAGACCGCATAAAAACTCTTCGACACGAAATGACATCTGACATGGGAATGACAATAGACAACAGATGGACAGAAGCGGGCAAATTTCTTTAAGAGCTTTCATTGACTTTGTTAAATTCGCCTGTCATGCAGCAGTCAGTGGTTGGTTGTCATCATTGGTTGTCACCTTGATTGGGTTCACTCGTTGAGGTTTATGAGTATTCGACGTGAGTCGTGACGCGTGACTTACCCTTCTTCGTCAATAGGATGAGTCAATAGATTGCAGCTTAATGGAAGTAGTAGATCAGCTCTAAATGTCTAAAGGACAAAAATGGCAACCGGAAATATGAGTTAAAAGTTTGAATCCATTTTAAACGAGTAGGTACATCGGAGTATCCACCAATTATTATGACTAAAATACCTTTAACATGTTTATGGCCAAGGGTCAAACCCACGAATTTCCTGAGGCTTATTTTGTTTGTGTTTATCGGAAAGCAGTCAACAGTTGCTTGCATGTGCGAAGGAATAAGGGCAAGGATTTTAGAATTAGGTTCATAAGAATCGGAACATCGAGACGTTGTACGTGTACCATTACATCTAGCAGGATCAGGACAAGCAGGCGCCAGTTGGGCAGCGGTCAGTTTGTATTATCGATTCAGATAAATCCATCAACATTATTTTATTTTGTAGGTACTTTTCACTTATTTCACGTCGTAAAGTAAAAAGTAGAGCTGGAGTCTTTAGCCTTAAAACGATGCATAACGTGCGGTTCGTGACCATGACCAGTATATATTTGACACACATTGAAAGAAATAATAACAAAATTTTTGAAACAAAGTATAGTTTGTACCTGCAAAAAGGGCAAACGCATAGTTTCTGTAATTTTTAAAAAGATTACATGGAAAGGGTTGTAAACGTTCAAAGTAGGAAAATGAATAGTATACGATCGTAGAGCCATCGCAGTTGTGTTGTGATGTACTAGTTTCTGAGAATTATAAGGTTCTCTCGTTAAGGTAAATAAAGCTAGTCTCTCAGAAAATGTAGACAACTTACCTTGCATCGTCATCGCATTACTATCGTCAACGTCAGGACAAAAAGTCGATAAGGATAACGACAACATGTTCGATCTTCCTTCCTCGGATGCACGATACGAAACGAACGATGCATCATTTTCCTTTTCTATCGACGTTAAGTAAAGTCCACGTCAACAGTGGAATGAAATGGAAAATTTAGCTGTATTTATTTAGTTCATACAAATATTGGAATTAGGAAGTGTCATGTGACAGCAGTATCTAATAAATTATGTACAAAATAAATTACCTATTTAAGGGTTGTATGTAGTTGAAGTCAGAGGTGGAGGCATTATGTAGTTAATATTATTACGTATACTTCATCTCATGGATAATACTTCATATTTTTTACTGCCTGATACAATTATGTAATTATATAAAATCAAGTATATTTTGTTAGAAATCTCTGGGATTATATAGCAATAATTACTAGGAAAGAGGCTGACATTTACTAAAATTATATTACACATGTACTATATTGTTAGTAAGTAGGTACCTAGCCATCTCTTTAATTGGATTTGCAGCTGCTAGGGAGCTCTTGAAATGCTTCTTTCATCTTTTTTGACATGCAAGCAGAAGTCCAACGTAGTCTGCATTCGTATTATGCACTTCGTTTAATTAAATCAAAGTGCTGCAGTGTATTATGTAGTTTTAATCATTGTTATTGCATCTGTGTACGGAACTATTCTACAGCATTGCATTAGAGTGGGAGCAGCCATCCGCTTAAATAGTTCGGCTTCTGGCTCTGGTTCTTGTTCTGGCGGATGGCGATGGCGTCTGCGATGAGTCATGAGCTCTTTTTTCTACGAATAGAATATTATCATGTTAATAATGACTAATTAAATAGGTGGTTGGTTATGAGTGGTAGTACAAGTGTTTATTCTTATCGGCGTTTCCTCGTTACTGGTCATTTTGGGTTTGATTTGTGGTTGAGCTTAGCTTTCATGTTGTGTATTTATTTTGAACCCATAGGTGTTATAGAATTGAGAGTCGTATAACTACGCCAAATGTGAACGATGTAGACGTTGCAGGCCAAAAGTACGGTTATATTTTCCGTCAGTTGTCGGTCCGGAGTCCGGACTGCAAATTCTAGACTTACACACCTAGGTACATACATACCTCTACCGGTCCGCATTCTAGCCGGCAATTAAAATTCATATTGTTTGAAATATTATCCCCCGTTTTTTAAGTTTTAAATACACATTTAAACTTAAGGCTCTGGTTTTTGCTGAAGAGCAGTAACGACCAACTTTGGTTTCATGCACAGTGAAATCTCCTTCAGAAGATTGTTCGTTATAGGAGAGGTGTCGTTATAACGAGATTTCACTGTAATTATGTATTCATACTACACTGGTTTCTAAACTTACGCCGGATACAGCACAAGCAGGGGCAAAGAAGTACTTCGGTGATTTTGACATTTTTTACAAGTTCCGGATAATTTTCATGTGTTCCGGTTTTGGTGCTTTAAATGTCGAGGAAATGCCAAAGGTTTGCATATTACTTTGGAAATTTGAATCTGGATCCCCCCGAAGTTCCGCATAACCCTAAATATGCTAGAAAATGTTACATTAAAAAGAGGAAACCATAGGGTGCTGACTGAGTATCTAAAATTGTAAAAATGTCCCTCTTTTGTGCATGCTCTCGTCGGAGCTTCTTTGAATGTCTGATCTAGCTGTGAGAGAAAGACAAATTTTATTAACTAAAGCTTGACACTCTCCTCCAACGATGATAGCCTAAAAGACTCAGTATACGTAACATACCCTTGTTATTGCACATTTATGATCGTTTGAAAATTATATTTTAAGTTTTAAATAATATGTACTAATGACAAGTGTTAGGTATTAGGAATAGTAGAGAGTAGATGATGAGCACAAATTTGTACGGACTTCTTAAGTAGGGAAGTAACAATAGCCTTGATTAAAGATGAACTAAGCCCGTAGGTTTTCATGAATTCGACAATAGATATTATTCCTCTCGCACCTATGTAAAGCCCAATTACTTCGATATCCTGAAGTCCAAGCTTGTTCTGGAAATACGGAATACAAATTCGTAAATATCCTTTTTCTACCTGATTTACAAGCTCAGATTGGTTAAAGTCTTGTTCCATTGGTATTGTTGGGTCGAGAATAACCCCCTTTTTAGACTCCAGGGCGTACGCAATGATATCGACACGTCTAGAACCTTCTCCAATACTTTCTGCTTCCTGCAATACTGACCAACCCATTTTTTTCATTGAGTCGGCGATTAATCTTCTTACGGCGTGATGACGATTGTTTCGTAAAATCTCGCCCCGGTTTTCTGTATTTCTGTATTTTGTATTAACTGTATTTCGTTATCTTTTAGTTGTATTAGCCCTAGGTTTAATATACATTGCTTGTATAATTCCTTATTATCTTTTTATGAGCTAGGTACGTTTCAGTTACATAGTAGCTAAAATGATTTTGCACTGTTTCGATGCGCGCTGAAGTGCCTAAGTACTGTTTTTTTCTCGAGAAGGACAAATTCATAGCAATGGCTTCGTTGACCGGTCGACGTATTCAAGTTTATGTGTGCTGTATCTCCCTCCTTGTATAACACAACATACATACCTATGTACCTTTACTGTGGCTATTAAATGTATTTGAATTGGATTGTGAACTTGTGGATAATAATGATAATGCTTCTGAGCATCCATTTCAAATTTGTGTGACTCAGTAGATAACCAACAAATAACAGTTGAGCTAGAGTTTTGTAACTCAGGTTTCCTATATAGATAATATAAATATTGTCGTTGAAGGCGCAAAAAAGCCATACGAAATTTTCTCTTAAAATAATACAAATTATCTGCATTATTTTTTGCATGTCGATAGATTGTTTTACTTTCAGTCCAAAGCATGTATGACTTCTTTTGCACCTTCAACGGCGATGTGTAATCTCGTGTGTAACAAGTATATAAAAACCAGACTACCTGCCACCTAATGGTACGAGTTCCGTTTTGAGAATGCAATATTTCACGATTCACTCATGGTCACATGAATTCATGATTAAGGTACTACTTATGTATGCTAGGGAACAAACAACTGTTGAGGGTTGAGCTGTTGAACTGTTTTCAACGTTGAAACGTCAAACATTAGAATGGAACGTTGTTTATTTGAGTTCGATGTAGAGTTAACGATTAACTGATAAATTTAGCTTCGTGCATTTTGATAATATCTTGTTTGTTCCGGCGTTGACGCAACTCAAATGCAATAACATAGCATAGGTAGAATAATAATTAAAATAATGATCATGTGGTTAAATGTCGAGGCATCGTATCTACCACTATATGATTAATGTATTGAGTTTTATGTGAGAAATGTACAGAATCTAGAAGGTATTTTAAATGGGTTGGCTGCAAGCTAGAACAAGGAAGAGTTGTTAGCGTTTATGAAAGTTGCATTTTATAGTTCGATTTGACAAGTACATAATGAATTTACTTACTACTTCGAATTTACTTACATTCAATTCAAATTCCTGGAACGTTGGGCCGACTGCGAAAGTTTACATTGTACTTTTCTTTAAGAGGGGAAGTGAGGGTATGTAAAAAAAATGTAGGTACCCAGTTACTTTCGTTGTTCGCTTTTGTTTAGGGTTGTTTGTATGCTTTATACTGAGAGTAACAAGAATTTGCATCAGCATTCTTGGGTGTCACACAAGTATTTTATTATAGTGTTTGTAGCTGTAATGATGGAAGAGATGCAATTGGAAGTAGGCAGGAGGAAGTTTGATTTGAATGAGCATAACATGTGTTCAAATCGAAATTGCCCACTTACTTCAGACCTAACGACTAGTCAGGGAATAAATCATCATTTATATGAAGTAGGTATTAAATAGGTCGCGAGCATTGTCATAAAAATACAGTAAGACTATAAACACAATATCTTCCAGTACTAATAGTTATAATGTTTAACGGCTTTTAAGTGGTAAAATATCTGAACTACTGCCTCATCGTTTCTATTAGCTTAAGTACTTAATTTGTTTTCTACGGTCCTAGGTACCTGCATTATTATCTCAACAAGCGAGATATTGAGATAGTCAGGGTATTTCTTATTTTCGACATTACATATTTAATTGATCGTCAATCTTAAGCATTTACTAGAAATAGTTCATTAAGAAAATAATTCCTGATATTAGGATATTTTTGGAAGCCATTTTAGCAGAGCGTTTTGTACTTTTCGGAACAGTAATAACTTCCGGAAGTCATTTTCCTGCATAAATGAGAGAGTACTTGTTCCGTGCACTTCGATGAGATCGTGAAAACCAGTGCAAGAAACTGTATTTGATGCTTGAAATAAAGTCTTTACCATTCCCGCTAACAATAATATATAACATACCTACGTAACTAAGTATCGTATAGTATAGTGATATAGTGATTTTGAATCAGCTCCAGAAATAAAGTAGGTAATAATTATAAATACCTAATATAAATTAATGTTTTACACGGCCATAAATGGAATTTGTAATTTGCCTGAGGGATTTATTTATACACATTTCTTAGTAAGCAGTGAATCTTTTAAGTGCACAAATATTTTATTAGCACTAAACGCGAAAGCTTAGATATGTCGGGAATGTAGCTATTAAAGATAATAGTTCATCACAACTAGTGGTTTTCGTTTTAGATTGTTTTATTTTCTGTCATTCCTACCTACCCCTACCTACATGACGTTTGAGTAACTGGCATGCCTAGTACCTATGTATATAAAATGGGTTTGGATTTAAACTGGATTGGTTGTTGCTGTGATGATGGTGATGATGATTAAGATGACTCATTGTACATACGAGATTTAGGATGTAAAAAGTTACTCTGTCAACGGCATTCATGCCAATAACAAGGAGAAATGTAGCCGTGTTCTATACGGAGCGTTCGACATTTAATTTGCATTTTTGAACCTTAACATGAACTTGATTGTATTTAGAGATGGTTGCAAACGATATTCTTGTTACTTGCTGCTCGTTTTCTGTAGTATGGTGCGCTTTATTTTATTCAGTTAAAATATTCAAGTCAGTGCATAGAGCATTCGGTAGACATGCAATGTAGGTAATTACGTAACTACCTTTAACTTTCGTCCTTCGATGCTAAGTTCAGGTGGGACGTATGCAAATACAAATACAGGTACAATTCGTTTTATAATATATTACAGGCTTTGCTGTAGTAATTATGCTTATAATGATGTGAGTGTCCCTGACAGTAGATATAGTAACTCTTTCAAAACTGAGGCACAGGTTCAAGGTATATTTCTCTACGACTAGTTCAAAAAACCTGTAATTGTTATATACGGATTCGCGTACTCAATAACTTCGTAGGGGTATAGAATGTCTTCGTCCGGGATGTAGAAAATGCTTCATTAAAACATCTTCCGATTAGTCGTTAAAATAGAAACTGCTGAAAATCTCTTGCTATTTCCACAGTAATATTTTTAATAGGTAAATACACATAGTAAATTAGAGCAGTCTTCCGTTTACTTCCGATGTCTAACCATGTCGATTAAGTTAGTCGTTAAAATAGAAAATGCTGAAAATCTCTTGCTATTTCCACAGTAATATTTTTAATAGGTAAATACACATAGTAAATTAGAGCAGTCTTCCGTTTACTTCCGATGTCTAACCATGTCGATTAAGTCTGTTTAGCCCCTCACGAAAGGTTCTCGTCTCAAAATTATCCGACGTTGATAATGTTTAGGCTACCTTGTAGTTTATGTAATATTTCTGGTCATTGCACAATGTATGGGGCAATATTTGCTGGAATTTATGATGATTCAAATTATGAGGTAAATTGTTTTTTTTTGTTATTCCACACTGTGAAAGTTCTGATGAATCATCGTTTGGTTATCATCGTTTCTAAAGTAGCTTACACAAAAAGTTTATTGTGGAATCAAAAGTTTGTTTTTTAGTGTGCATGATTTTATTTATGTAATGTATTGTATTTCTGATGAATCATCGTTTGGTTATCATCGTTTCTAAAGTAGCTTACACAAAAAGTTTATTGTGGAATCAAAAGTTTGTTTTTTAGTGTGCATGATTTTATTTATGTAACGTATTGTATTGCCACACGTTACCCGTCATTATCATTGTATTTGTCCGCAATTCGCAGACTTTGTTACTGGTTTGGTTTTGCTTTTTCTTTTGCTGTGCTATTGCCATTTGCTTTGCCTTTTGAATGATAAAATTGTAGAAGGCAAAATCCCTTAGTAATTCTAATAAGGCTTCCATATTCTACATTAGGATTTCGAATTTTTTATGATCACAGGAGTGTAAATGAGAACTGAGAATTTTTGATTTTACACACGCAGGTACGAATACATATAATAATAAGTTCGTGTGGGGTTGATGTATTGATTATAAGTTACTTGTCTTATGATATCTTAGCATGCTATTCCTAATTGTTTGCTTTATAAAAAGGGTTTGTAACATGTGAACATGTCTGACCGACGTTTTCGGAAGGTTACCAGCCTTTTTGTGCTTTTGAATATGTATA
>JAAXYX010003720.1:0-13711 GCA_036851915.1 Ptenothrix huangshanensis | reverse complement strand
AATACTAAGATAATGTTTAAATTGTCTATTGGAGATCTTAGATGAATGGGTGTGACTCTTTTTACTTGATGAATTAATCATGTTCAGAATTAAATATTATAATTAATTACGCAGAATATACTGCCAGATTCGAATTATGATATAGAAAGATAATTACATATGCCTACATACTTACATGATGAGGTGACTACTAGATAAAGCTATCCAACGGTCAGTGAGAATCGAACTGCATTTGCTGAATTTGCTTGATTTCTTGCATGTGATGCCCCCTATACACAGACACTCTCCATCTCCCATGATTTTGCTACAATGTGTAAGTAGGTACGTAAGAGTGAAGGGATGAAAGATATGTAAAATATGTACATAATTTACAAGCTTCATGAAGGTTATCTCCTGTATATACTCAGTAGCACCGAGTTGCTCCAGGACGGAAAGAATGGAGTGAAGGGCACTTGGTACAAAGGATTTTCGTTGAGAAAGCAGACGGGGAGTGATAGTAATATTGGAATGCAGGGAACGGAATGGGAAAGGACGTCGTGTCTGGGAAGATTGTCGCTGGTCTTCTCCGCGGACCAATTAAATAATCAAAAAAGATTTTGATGATCACATCACACACACAATAAGTGCATGGCTGTGTGGTTGTGGATTGAGATGGAGGCAGGGAGAGCAAGCGAGGAGAGGGAGGGAAGGGGAGCGTGAGGAGAGAGAAGCCCATTAGAACATCAAAACGAATCAGGCCCGAAATCCCTTTTGTTCTTCAGCTGAGAGGATTTTCTTAGACCTACTACTTAATTACGACTCGAAACGACAGTTAATGAATCAAATTTGACTCTACGCTCACTACCGTATTCCCCTGCATATGTGCGCCTCTATCGACCTATCAACCCATCAAAATACCCAACCTTGTGCTCTGCATTATATCCCGCACCTATGTACCCCTCATCCCGACGCGATGTCGAGCTTAGCTTTTTACAACACCGAGTGCAGAATTAGGGAAGATGCGAGAGGAAAGCGATACACTCATTTGCGTCGTGGATTGCCTTACTATTGTTATTTGATTGGTGCTGCTGCTATACTTACACTCGCACTTCCACATAAACCAAACCACGAGCTTTTATTTATTGCTCGCTTTTAAAACGTGTACCACACAACCATAGCCCACAGTCACACTCAAGCACCAGTCAGATCGTTCTTTTACTGCACAACACTATCTCGTCCTCCTACTGCAAACACCATACGGATGCAATACAATTCCAGTCCTAGGTACAATCACTTTAATGTCTCCTTCTCTAAATCCTCATTATAATTACAATGACGACAACAACAACGTGTTATTGCTAGATTTACATGCCAACATATTTTCTTCATCCAGCCTTCAATTTCTCATATGTGCATCAGTACAACGAATTTTTCACGTAGGGTAGCATGTTTCCTTGTTCATTCATTAAGTCCAATAATTCTACATGGAATATTTTGCATCCTTGATTTGAAGCAGGTTCTATACTAAACGCAGCTGACGTAAGGCTTTTGCAAGTAGAGACACAGGACTTTGACACTGGACAAAAACTGCGTAGGTAGCTTATCGCTAGTAATGTGGATGTAGATGGAAGACAGCTAAAATGTTTTGAATAGGCAAAGCTCATTCATGTGCCACTCATACTGCTATTTGCTCTCATTAAAATGCCTCGGTAAAGTATACACGTAATTATAAATGGAGCAGTAAAGTTTGTAAGTTTGTTTTAAGTAAGTCGTAAAAGTCTTTAGGAGGCACCAACGATTAGCTACTGTCTTTAGAGGTATAACTGTTTAGGAACGCTAAACATTGAAAGAAACAGCAAATGAATGACTTAAATAAAATTGTGCATTAAATTCAATATTTTAAATGGGTACATCTTTATTCATCAAATTGATATATGGCCAATGACCGTTGCAACTCTCAAACAAAATTAAATGACCACTACCAGTAACCTTTCCCATGTATTAATTATCATTGCCGCCTGTGGAGGAACATATAAACTGGAACAACAATTACAACGTAGTTCAAAAAGAGTAAGTAATACATTATGATGTTTTCAGGAAACATCAGGATTCTTTTTATTCTTTTTAAATCTTGGTAATAGCAACCATTATTTGTTACCTTTGAAACCTTAATATCCCAATTGGCAGCAGTTGCATATTTTTCCTGAATTCTAGAATCCTTTCTCTCTGCCTTTGACTTTAAACCTTAAAGAAAAATATTAATAATATTTGATTAAATGCTGTATTGAGCTTAATTTTTAAATAAAAATTAATGTTTTTAGCATTATTAGATGATTAGTATGAATATAAGGTTAGGTTAATGTTATTAAAAATCAAACCTTAAGGAATTCTTCTTACTATCATTAACTTACTTATTATTTTTACGAACTTATGAACATCGGTAGATTCATCAGCAGACGCTGTTGCAACTGCGTCACTTGAGTTCGTCAAGTTGCCGGCACTGAAATTAATATATGACTATAAATAAAAATATTCATAAGTATANATAAGGTTAGGTTAATGTTATTAAAAATCAAACCTTAAGGAATTCTTCTTACTATCATTAACTTACTTATTATTTTTACGAACTTATGAACATCGGTAGATTCATCAGCAGACGCTGTTGCAACTGCGTCACTTGAGTTCGTCAAGTTGCCGGCACTGAAATTAATATATGACTATAAATAAAAATATTCATAAGTATAAATATTATGAATTAATTAATGCGCATATTGAATTCGCCCCCTGTACTGTACACCTGACATGATCTCCCTTTGTCTCATTGTCAGCTATGTCGTCACTAAATAGCACCAAAATGTTGTAATAACAATATATGACTTTGCGTGATAACGAAGTGTTCAGAATGGGAGGTGTTCTAACTGTGAGAAAAAGTCTACATGCAGTATACGAGTAAGTTTCAATAAGTAGGGATAGTGCGAGTACTCGTTCTGTACTCGCCCTCGCCAACTTCGTGGGCTTGGCGAGTGTTCGTTACTCTCCATTTAAGCGAGTATATACATAGTGTACGGATATCCCAAGTAATCGTTAGATACTCGCATTCGCTGTATTCGCTTGGTTTCGCAACTACTCGTTACTGGCTTTAAGGCGAGTATCGAGTTCGTTCCATCCCCACAATAAGGGAAGATATGTACAGATCACAAATTATTAGAATACGATGGTATTTTGTAGGGTGTACCTACCTAATTTGAAGATCTTTTTGTTTATAATTGGTAATGGTAGGGTTGAAATCATCGGCAGCATTTTCGTTATGTTTCGCGATACTTCTTGTTTCCTTCGCCAAGCGCATTACAATGCAACTTAAAGCGACGCCCATAACTATAATAAGCCTCATTTTGTATAAATGACACTAATTTTTATAGCCCAATTATAGTTAACCAACTTTATCAACACTATGCCACTGTCAATGTCAAAGTAAATAAACAGGAATATTTATTACGAAAGACGGATATTACACTGATCTTGACATATGTATAAGATATTAAATAGTTAAACTTCTTATAACAAGAATATGTTCCATATACTGAGTCTTTTTAGGCTACCCTCGTTGGAGGACAGTGTTAACTTTTATTTTAATGAACAAAGTTTGTCTTCTCTCAAGCTGATATTCTTTATATGTTCTAGGATTCTTCTGACTTGCGTCTCGTTGGAAAATGTTTTTGAATTTCAGAACTTGTTTGACGATCTGATATTCGTTTTGATCGAGTCCTACTCACCTACATTTATTTCATCCATTAGATTTGGCATTCCTCTCCTGAACTTTCAGTGAATACGTTCTGACCGTCATTGTATTTCCTGCTCCTTTTGTAACGCTGAGGAAGTAATTATCACAAGTCCATAGATTCCTTTATTTGCATAATAATTAATTATAGTTTCATGAAATAGTTGAATTATTTGATGCATTGAAGTATTCCTTGGTTTAAAAAAAGAAGAGAATAAATCAGAATGATAAGATAAGGTTTTCATTTGATATTATGCAGGTGCAACGAGAACGGAAGAGAGAGGCAGAAGGAATCCAAGAAACACTCGCGGTACTGCTTTAGCGACTTCAATTTAACCAAAATCTACTGTCACTTCCTTATTAATCTTAACATAAAATTGCGTTTGAATTAAAGCATATAGATGTACCATACCACCTACATCTATGTCTTATCTAATTAATCTTAATAAATCTTTAATCAGTAGGTGCTTTCTTATTTCCTTTCCCTTGAAATCCATAAGTTTTGAATGAATGACTAGCAGCATTTTTCAATAGTTTTTTTTAAAAGTACATACCTACCTCCCAATTCATTTACTGTTGATGATTGAAATCCAGACTATTAATACGCGATGTATATAAGGCATTTGATATGGATACATAGATGATCTCTGAATTGATGTAATATGAAACTAAAATTTTCCTTTCGATCAAATAAGTACCCCAAGCATTGTGTACTTCTGTACGCACTCTTGTTTTTATGCGTAGAATTAACGTACCTACTTAAGTATAAATAATGCAAATGAACGGGGACACTTACATACTCTCCCACCTAGGGACAAGCGAATGCGTCTGTTGAGGAAATGAGGAAAAGTCTTAACCCTTGAACTTGAGTCTGTAGGTTATGCTGCGTTCATAAAACCATCATTTTCAAGACTCGTAATAATCTGTAGCTCAAACTGCAGCTGTGAAACGGGCACGTTGGAAAGGAAATAAAGGCATGCATAAACATCTTCCCTACGTCTAATGTCATTTCCTATTTACTGGCATTTTACATTTCATTCTACCAGGTTATTTCGCCCACACATAATTGCATTACTTGAATTTCTTTATAAGTACTGATACATACCGAATATTATGTTATATATCGTGAATCTGCATGCAGATAAATGTACCTACATTGAATGACTCGCACAAAGCAGTGGGGAAACTAGAGAGGATGATGTTAATAGGATTGCAAAGTTGTCAATGGTTTGTGGATGGGATTCTCACCGCTTCTTCATCCACCATCAGTCGCTTCTAGTCTACATACATAGAAGGTCCTTGAAGTTCAATGATATGATAACGCATCATGTGTACTGTTGGGCAGAAGAGAATAATAGCATGCGTGTGCTGAAAATTCAGATTTAGATAGTAATTATTCAAGAACAGTATCAGCACTAATTCTTATAATTAATTGCAAACAAAAACTCCAGAGAATCAGAATAACATGGGAGTATTCATTTAACTGGTCGTTGGCTTGCCTCGGTTTTTGTGTTCCTAGTTGCTTGTTCAGTTGTACACTGGAAATCAAATGGAAATTACATCAGCAGATACTAGTTGAGTGGATTTAATTTGCCAACGGATACATGTAGGTAAGTAGTAAAAGTAGTTAAAAAGAGGAATGGATGGGGGAAAACGAATTCGCAGGATAAAAATATTAAAACATTTTCTTGGCTCCGGTTGAAAATAGTCCATACGGCAACTTGTAAGCATTTTCGTATATGTACATGTACCGATTCATGGTCACATCTACTTCCAGCATCCCTGTTCAGCATGGAATTTCAACATTTCTACTTGTTTGGTTTTGCACTGCTGGTATAACCAGCCACACTCTACGCACATACATATGCATGCTGCTGAAACTATAGGAAGAAAGCACATTTGTTGAAAAAGTGCAACGTTTGCAAAAATATTATTGCCACGTCGTACATCGGATTACGATGTAGTTATCATATTAAATGAGCTCTAGTTTTCGTTTATGGCTAGGTATGTATTTATGCAGAAAGGGGTCGAGGTCTGGAAATACCAAGGTACGTTACAGGTTTCGCGATGCATTCACATAAAATAAGCTAAAATAAATTGTTCTGTTATGCTGTATTTCATAATTTGTTTTAAATGTATACTGATATTGGCCTTCGTGGCCAATCGTATCAAATGATCTTATGTAGTAATATATGTTATAGTGTTATTAAATTGTTCTAGGTGATACTGTTCATGAATTTAAAGATGCCTTCGATGTGCTACTGTCATTATGAATTTGTAGTTTGTTTTATAGGCTGAATTTCTGTTTTCCAAGACACTGTGTAATTGTTCCACTGTAAAATGAGGGAGTAGTCGTTGTTTATTTATCGTTACATAAAACACATTCTTATTTGTAGGTCAGTGATTTGGCTATTCACTACGATTTTTATCTGGAATTGGGAATTTGAATGGCATTGTCGGTAATTACGTACATTTTGCAAATGTTAATTGTGAAAATGGAAAAAACGGGGTTTATGAGAGTGAAACACTGAAAGATGCAGATTCATTTTACGTTAAGAGTAATGTTGAGTGATACACTGAAAAAATTCTGATGACTGTAAGTTGCTAAGAGAAGACCGCAGCAAGATCTTAAAAACGGTCCAGCCATCTATATTTTCCAGATTGAGTTTTCCAAAATTCTCTGAGTACTGCAGCCCTTGCCTTTAGTGGGCAGAGGCAGGAGTGAGGACCTGGAGAAGGGTACGTGTTTTTTCCACGTTCTATTTTGCCGTTATCAGTATCACTTTTCAGTGGAACTAAGAATGCACTTACAACTACAACTACAACCTCTGGTTTCTATTCAAGATATCAATCATCGAGAATTCAAGGAAAGAAGATGCCAGCGAAATTCGAAAGTATTGTTAACCGTTGAGCGGGATTGGGATTATAAATTACAATTTCATTATCAATACGCAATACGCGGGAATCAGTTTGCTTTATTAGCACAACTTGGACAACAATATTTTTAAAGCACTTCAATTGTAAGGTGAGTGCATAATTTGGAATTTTGAATATTTTGAATGATTGTAGGGGTGGTGGTTTCGAGTTGAGTTGTTGAAATACATTAACGAAGGATTGTCAATCAATTCTTTTTAGGGATTTCACCCTCTCAGTCACACCATCTTGGCGCCAGTAATTTTTAATGAACACTATGCAAGGTTATAAAAGAAACTGATCAACTTTAAAATCAGCCACAAATATTAAATACAGAAGTCAATGTACAACTCATTCCTTACACTTTTTTCCTTGATTACTGGTGTGTAAAATTCATTGACAGTTAACTGTCAACTGATGTCCAATATTGATCATTATGCAACTGATTCTATTATTGTGTGTATTAACTTAATTGCTGCCGCTAATCTGTCTGTCACTTGTAAACCTTAGTACATATTGAGATCAACAATGAGGAACAAAATAGGCACCTACGTTGAAATCATTTTTTTGTGAACAATCAGTAATTATAACTTCCCTTTTATTTTTCTTTCTAGATTCATTTACAAGAAAAAGGGCAATGGATTAAAATATTCCATCCTTCCAGAGGCTCCGGAACGGAAAATTTTCAGGGGCGGGGGCAGCAAAAAAGTTGATTATATTTAGTGTAAATCTTGGTAAAAAAAGTATATTTTATCTAGTGTAAATGTTGGCAAAAATGTCCATTATATCTAGTGTAAATTTTGAAACAAATAAGTTATATTTAGTGTGAAATTTTACGAAAAAAGCATCATATCTGATGCAAATGTTTGCCACAAAGGTAATTATATTTAGTGTGAATGTTAAATGTTTGCAAAAAAATTGATTACGTAAAGTGTATTTCCCAAAAAAGAATATTATATACCTAATTAGTTTGAATTTTGTACTACTTCTGATATTTTGCGCTTTGTTAGACTTTTTTGAACAAAATCGATCAGAAAATAAGAGTGAAAGCCCAAGCCACAGTCCAGTGTGTTAAACCCTTGAGCCTTAAACATTTGTATGGTAGTGACAACTTTTTTAGGCCTTTGGAACCTATGTTGTTATTATTGTTAGACCCGACAAGCAATTTTTTTTAAAAATAGAAAGAATTTTGAGCTCCAAGAAACGATTATTTGCAAAAATTTAAATTTAAACGATTTATTTTGAAAACGGTTTTAAAAAATATTGTAGCTTCTGTAGTCCCAAATTAAATATTTTTCAAAAGACTTTGAAATGCTGAAAATAACCTCGCTTGGATTGGGAGGAAGTAAAAACATTTTTTTAAGATTTTTAGACTCGAAAAACCCATTACGCACCATCAATAATGCAATTTCAAAGTGCATTAAGAGCGCTTTGGGCTCAAAAAAGCAAAATTTTAGCGTTTTTGGACAAAAACAGCATTTTTAGCATTTTTGAAAGTCAAAAAAAGCATTTTTCCAAATTAAAAAAACATTTTTCTGGTCGCCTTAAAACTTATTTAAACAAAATTGGCAGAGGCAACGCTTTGTTTTACAATGTTACATTTATTTCGCCAAAATTACATTACTTTAAGAGCTAAACCCAGTTATTCTGTTTGTACTGTTCAAAAAAATCAAATTTTCAGCAAATTCCAGGGGGGCCCGAGCCCCCTCTGTCCCCCCGGTTCCGGAGCCACTGCATCCTTCAATACTTTCATCCTATTGTCGTTCCGGATTTCTCAATATTTGTTCAAAAATACCTAAGGAAAGAAAGCCGAAGAGTCAGTTAAAATTTACAATGAGTAAAGCACAAGGATCGCGCAAAGCTACCTTCACAGAGAAGGATTTCCGAGAAAATGGAATAATAGAGAAGAATGTTAAATGCATTTTCATTGGAGCATTGGAAGAAGGAAATGAGGAACTGCAAGCAATGTGTATTGCATTCATGAGAAATAACTTAAATTGTGAGAATTGCTTTCAGTTCCTAGGGTTTGCAACAAAGTATAAATGTGAATTGCTCATAAATTCCATCTACTTCCTTATTCTTCAGTTTATCGACGTTTTTACAAGAAAGCCTGCTTTCCTGGACCTGTCTCTTGATGAAGTAAGGATAATGTAAAAGCTGCAGATGGCTCGTTTTAGATTTTGTTTTAATATAATAATGACGTTTACAAAAGTCTTGGTTAATTTTTTATTTAGATGAAATCTTTAGTAGATAAATCATCAAGTTTCGTGGACAGCAAAGAGCTCCTCATTCCTGCTCTTTTGGCCGGCATCATAGGGTGGGTTAAGCATGCTCCGAAGGAGCGAACAGATAGTTTGTGCACATTGGCAAAACAACTCGAGTTGGATGCAGTGGATTCAAAGAGTCTGAAGGTGATTTTGTGGGACGATGACTTTGTTCGTAATAATGACGACTGTCGCGCTCTTTACTTAGAGACCATCCATAACCAGTATTTTAAACATGATCCACAGCAGGGCAACTGCAGTACAACTCCTGTATCGGGCTTTTCAGGGTAAAAGCGCAGACTACTTGTTATCTCATACATCATGCCTGGCTTCACTTTGAGTAGGCATGCTTCATTTGTAATTGCATGCTTACAAGTTTTTCGGATTTCTAAATACTCCACAATTGTAAGTAATTCAGTTGTTTATAAATTTCGATTGGTATATAAACTATGCCGATTATTGCCAATTGATTTTTAAAATTTGTTTAGTCATGTGATGACGAACAACCTTGCGAGAATGTCATCAGCAGAAAACAGTGGAAATAACAATCGTAATGACGTTTCCAGTAGTGACATTCATAGCAGTGACTGGGTGATTAAAGAAGAAGGTCATTCCTCCGTTGCAAAGCGAAGCTCGAAACGTGTCTCGAATAAGAGTTGCAGAATCGGAGCTGATGCTAAAAGCATTAACAGTGTCAAAAGCAGTTTAAGGGTAACTCTTGAGCGTGTAAAGAAGCTCCGGAAGACTAGAAGCCCCAATGCAGTGCAGGAAAAGTTGGAATTAAGAAAGAGACAACAGTTAACAAAATCTGGGTTATCCTTTGATCGAACAGAAAAACGTCGTAGCACTCCTCCCCCACCAATACTGAAAGTCGAAGCACCTGCAACTATGGAATGCTCTCCATTTTCCAGTTCAACTAATTCCAAACCTGCTCTTCACTCCAACGAAAGAAGTATTGCTTATTTTCTCACTGGTTGGCATATTCCAGAACTCATGTCATTCGATATTAAAGTAAATATTCCAGTTAATTTTAGCTTGAATTAATTTATGCATGAATATACTCATGATATTTATTTGAAAAGTATAATTCAACGATTTCGATGCTTTTAATATTTCTGTTAACGTCTAATGTCAAATGTAATGCTATAATTGCAGACTAACGGACCAGTGAAGAAAGTTACAGACTTTAATTGTGACCACGATCAAGTGAGCATGATTTACCATTGTGGACAAATATACTGCCTAGGTGGAACTAATGACTACGCCGGTAAAGTAGCGTTGAAAACAGTTCGTAAATTTGACCTAGGACGAAACAAGTGGATCACGTGTCCTTCCATGAAGGAAGTGAGATGCCACTTTAAGCCAACGCTTCTCAACGGCCGAATTTATGCAGTAAGTTTTTCAATCATGTTGAGCTTATTATACAGACATGTGGCTTGCTTTTAATAAACCCGTACTTACGATTAATACGTTGGGTATTTTCAGATTGCAGGAAATGATGGTTTGGAGATCATGAATTGCGTAGAATATTTGGATATCACTTCTAACTCTCCTAAGTCTTGGCAAGAAGCTGATTTTCCTGACCGTGCAAGATCGGATTATGGCATTACAGCTGTAAACGGTCTGATTTATATTGTAAGGACGTAGATTAATCATATTCTGGGTTTGTTCAACCAGGCTAAAGCATAATTAGAAGTGTGTGGCTACCAAAATAATATACAAATACATAAATACGGGAATTATCATGGATTGATTTTGCTAATGTACAGGTTGGCGGGTTGTATCCAAAAAGAATCTCAAATGACGATTCTGATAACTCAGATTCGGATGGTTACTCTCCGGATGACGTGGAAGCGACGAACACTATGGAGTCATATAACCCACTGACAGACAAATGGAGTGCAAAATGCTCGGTACCTATTCCCTTGTTTGGGCCTATTGTAACTGCTGACGAAGCCAGACAGTGCTTATATTGCTTTGGTGGGTCAACGAAGGAAAGAGGCGCTAGACTGAATCGAGCATTTGTTTACTACCTTAAGAAAGATCGGTGGGTCGAATTGCAGCCCATGATAGAACGTCGTCGGTCTGCTTGTAAGTACGAAGCTTCCTTATCTTATGTGCACGAACCAATGAGAGAGAAATCAATATATTTACACTGTTTCCAACATTGGTTATTATCTAAAGAAACAATAATTATTTGTTTAAAATTAAAACTAAATGAACAAAAGTAATTCATTAATGACGAAAAGAATTAAAAATGTTACATAGATAAATGGTACTTCCGAAATAAATTCAGCAAAGTAGTAGCAGCCTTTTTTCGTTTGATTTTCCTCGCCTCTCTGGTAGCATAATAAGACACTTCATTCCTTGATGTAATTACTAATATTATTTTCCTTTTTGTAACGATTTTCAGCTTCCATTATTCTCGGTGAATTTATTTACGTGATGGGGGGCAACGAGGGAAAAATACCGAATATAGAAAGATATGACATTGCCAAAAATGCATGGGAAATTATTCGCAACAGCAAATTACCTTATAACGGCTGGTATGAAAACGTTGCTTTTGGTGACAATCATTGTGGTAGTTAGAATAATTGCAGGCAGTTGGACCGGATAGTATATTTAGAATAAATACTCTCTTGCCTTTTGCACCAAAATTGAGCTTGCATTTCTAGAGGAATTAAATACTAATTACCAGTTATATTAGCAGTGTAGTGAATATTGTTATTTTAACTTCGATTGCAGTATGTAAGTGTGTGATAACTATATATTTAATTAATTAGAAACTTCTATGAACATTGAATAAGAGAATTATTGAGGTTACTTCTATTTTTGTATGGGTGAATTAAGTTAACCAATCGTGTATTATTAAGCACGGTAAAACAGAAATTAAAACTTGGAAGAACCATAACGAATGACTGATTTGGTCGTCAAAAATAAATAGAGAAGAAGTGAGAAGATTACCTAGGCACGACCCATTAATGATGTCATCTATTTTTGCCCAATTTTTGGACCCCCCCCCACCTCCATGTCATCGCCTTAACAATGGGGCAAATAGCTATTCTTTAACATGTTAATCATGAATTCCTCAACTGACCTACCCATAAAACAGGTGACGTCATTAATGAATCTTGCCCTAGTTGTGAGACTCTAAAAGTTAACCATAAAAAGTAAACTATATTACCAGTGGAATTACTTTAAGTGAACTAAAAAATTCAAACTCGAAAACCGTCTGCAAATGCATAATTACAACTACGAAACGCTTCAACTTGTACATCCTCAAAGATAAACCAACTCCAACTGCAAGTAAAACAATATTTACCTAACTAATTGTGGCAATTGTGCTAGGCGTCTACAAAATTGATACATTTGCAATCTAAAAAAATTCAACTATTGTATTTTTTATTATAATTAGGAGCTGCATGCTTATACATTTGACATTGCACGCATCTTACTTACTTACTTACTTCATACTTACAATTTGGAGGTACGAATTAGAAAAATTTTGACTTCCTCCTAGCAAAATTTTATGTGTAGTCCTGAGTACCAAAAAAGTGCAATCTAAACCTCTAATTATGAAAATGAAATCCAGAACTAAAGTCAGTATTATAAGAATGACAGCTAATATATTTTGCCATCTATGTCAGTGTTGAAAATTTACGATAATAATTATTGTTACGGTTAAACTTTCTTCCCGAATAATATGCCGAACACAGCAGTTTCTCTATTTTTAATGAAATAAAATGTCACGTTTCGTACTTTTATAATTATTGGTCCTACCTTCTACCCGACAAGAAAAGTTGATAATATTCTGTTCGACACTAAATATGGACATAGTGACTATTTAACTAAAAAAAGAAGATTATTTGCTTCGTGTAAAAGTGGTTTGTGTGCATGCAGTTACTTAAATATCATTAGAGTAAGAGAGAGTTAAGTAGAGTGTAGTAATAGAGTAGTAATTATAGAGATATTGTAGTGAGTATGAGTGTTTTAATTGACAAAGTACGAAGTGCCTAAGTTCAGTTTGTTACCTGCTGTGAAAAAGTTAAATTGTTGGCACAAGTCTATCCATAATTAGAAATAGATGACTTATTTACAATATTGTAACAAATGGAGAAATTATACAATTAATTATAATGAAATTAAAAAATAGTTTGTTGCTAATTAATTATTTGAACGGCAAAAAAATACCTGCTGTATTTCTTTAATCTGAACTTGGTCTTGGCAGATATCGTTTAAAATGCCCAAGAACGATAAATGTACTAATTGCTTTCAAGTTTCTAAATTGTTAGTATTTGGTTGTGTATGTAGTTCTACATTATTTCCAAACGATGTTAACTATGCAGAAATAGAAGAAGGTTAAATGTATTTGGTGCATATGCATTTCATAAATGCAGGTGTGTACTTTAAGAAGGAAAAACACGTATGTACATACTATATGCAGGTATGAATGTACTACCGCTATTGCTATTTCTGGGCTCTGTTTGTTGCATGAAAAATACAACTAGGTACAAGTCACAATTTACAAGAACAAGTTACAGTTCACAAGCAGATCTTTAAACGTAATGGCATAAATTACGCATCAAGTCTTTCGTAGTTTTAAATACCCTTCACGTGACCAAGTTCCCTGTAATTGGCTGGCTGGCCCTTTAAGTCGCCTGATGCTTTGGCATAGACAAAAAACTTTGCAATTAATTATTTTGATTTCCAATTATTGTAGAAAAATTAATAAAGCATCACAAAATAGAGCATTGTTTGCTCATATTTATAGCACTAA
>JAAXYX010003719.1:0-13712 GCA_036851915.1 Ptenothrix huangshanensis | reverse complement strand
TTACTTGTTTTGTTCCCTGATTGATCAATCAGCTCCAGGCATACTCAAATATCAACATGTTATTCGTATTTCCGTGCTTGGTAGAGAAGAAACTAATCTTGCTTTAAATCAGCACTAGATAAACACATACCGATTCTGCATAGTTCATTATGGCGACTTGACCCTATGGTGGGCTACTGTACATAGCTTCACTGGTCAATCTGGCATTCTTCGATCAAGTCAAATCCTGGAACATTTAGGAATAAAACCATAACCATCAACGTTGGATTTGGTTGAATTCGAACAGAGAATAAAGTAAAAAAGGTGTATCATTATAATTATAAGATCAACGGACATAATTACACGCCAAAACGTGGGACAGCAACATGCAAGATTGCATTCAACAACTTCATTATTTCGAAACCTCACAACACTAAACTTGAAGGGAGCAAATGTTCTTACGAATGTATCAAAGAAAAAACTACAAATTGGCTTGTTTTTTCTAATTGTGGAAACAACTTTACAATTAAAGACAATTTATTTAATTCTAGGTTGAATACAACGGCACAATCCGCGTGTGGCTACAGTGTACAATTTTAATATTTTGGAAATAATCTAATGAGCTAATTTCTGTATCCAAATATGTATATCCTTACATTCATCTCATCATTTAAAAGTTTAGAAGGGTTACTTAAATCGGATTTTATCATGTTAAGAACTCGACCTTTCCGTGAACGTTGGATTCCTCCGATGTTATTGCGGCTATTCACTACAGCCCACACTAAAACGTCGGATGATTTACTCTAATTTTAAGCATGCAACGGAAATCTATTGACAACCACGCGATTTTGCATATCCATCAAATCAAAACCGGTGTCGAAACTTAAAACTCGTGTCGCTTGTTGAATTTCATGTTGTCAATATGCTTAATATTTACTCACGAAGTAAATTATGATAAAGACAAACAAAATGCGGCTTATTTAATAAACCTATCGACACGCGAAAATTACCTCCGAATTTCGTTTTTATCATTGTTTGTAGAAACAGCGACAAAGCAGCTTTAGCTCTGTATATAAGAATGGCATGCACAAAATGATTCTACGACTCATCACCATAGATCACACTGAACTGATATTGAGTCACTTACTATGTGAATAAACGAATAAGAAAACACCCTGTATTTATCGGTCCGTCGTCGTAAGAATGGCAATCACAAAATGATTCTACGACTCATCACCATAGATCACACTGAACTGATATTGAGTCACTTACTATGTGAATAAACGAATAAGAAAACACCCTGTATTTATCGGTCCGTCGTCGCGCTCCTCGTAAATCCGGATTTGAAATAGAAATTGGAAACCCTCGAAAGGATCTTTGTATGAATGAAATCGGAATCTAGCTAAGGAGATTGGTTTCGTTTTCCAAGACACTGGTTATTGATAAAAAAAAACGTAAAGCCAATGTTTAAAAGGAGACCGATACAGAAACTGTATCAGTTTTTTACAATCTTGTTTTGAACTTATGCACTAAGGAGTTGTTGCATATAATTGCATACAGTGGAGTAGCATACTGCTACCACCCTTGGCTCTTCATGATCCCATTGGATTGTGGTTGGAGCCTTTTTAACCAAACGTTGACAACGGACTTGAAACGTTGAAATGTACGTAATGTACATCTGCATAGGCTTCACAGTACACGAACGAAGAACAAGATGAGATGAGTGATTGATGATATGAGACTTTTCAGATGGTTTATCATGAAAAAACGAAAACGAATTGACGGATTACTTCACACGAGAATGAACCGGATAGAATGCGACAAGGAAAACCTTCCATACAAAGATTCACTTGTGCTTGTGAGGTAGTCAAGCTCATCCTTTTGCCGTCAATCGGATTCGGATAGTCCTCCTCATCGTCAGTCAGCCAGCCTTACTTGCTCCGAATCTGGTCTGATCTGGTCTGGTTTGCTGTCTACTGATCTTCAATATGTACCTAGGTACAGATCCTTAGCCTTCGTTTTGACTCTCCTTTTACTTCTAAATATTCCATTGCAATTGGCAGTGGCATCAAAAGACTGAAAATGAAAACGAAATGCGACTGAAGGACTTGTCAAAAGGCACGAGAATCCCATTCATCTTCTCGACAACTTCATCTTTTACTTGCACTCCCTAGTCTCTCTATGGTTTCGAACTTCCTCCTCGTTTCATGTATGTAGGTGGCTGCATCTATGTATATACAATAATCATAATTATTAGAGAACCATTCAAAATTCAAAAGTCAAAGGCAAACTTAATCATTTTATTAAACTGACAGCATACATTTCATTACCATCCGCGTTTTTTATTCTCCAATGCATTACTAAACCGAGCCACCCGCAGTCAGTCCTGAAGAACTAATGACGAAAATAATGTTGAAAGATTTACACCCAAGGGATAGAGGCGGCATCAAAATCAATGCTGCAATAAATGATAATAAAAATTATATAACACAGATTATTATAATTTTACGTTGTCTTTCGGTCAACTAAAATGTGCCCAATCTCCTTTAAATTACAGGTCAATTAACAAGCTAATATAACAGTTATCTTTCATAAACCAACTATCAACTTGGAGCTGTAAATTTCGACTATACACATACCTACATATATTGAGAGCATCTTTATAATTACGTTCCTTAGCTCTGTTGCTGTCTGGCCCCCTTCAATTCCAGAAAAAGTTTGATGATGAGAAAGGCACGTAAGAAGAAGCGCATACCTAATCAGATGTGACTTCCCCTCTTCAAAATACCACTAGCAGCTCGTGTTAATTTGCCATGACTTCCTTTTCAACGTTGAAAGAGAGAACGGATCACCTACGTATACTATTCACTACTGAAAGAGGCAAATTAAAAAGAGGTATTATACATGCCAACGAAACAAAGACGGAGAGAAAAGTATGTAAAATGACACCTGGAGGCAAATGAAAAATCTGTCTCGTCTTTTCTTGTCCTCATACTCCGAAACTGTCGTGAAAAAATCCACAGAAGCAAAAGTCACTAATTACTATTTGACGGCAACTTGATGTCTTTACAATCATCACAAGCTTAAGCAAACACTAATACAGGGAACGACAAGGTTTGCGACAAAAGGAAATTCTGAACTTGCTTAATGACTGCCGGAGGGGGGAATAAGTTCAGGCTCATGTCTGAACCTGAACTCTAATTTGTCTTTGTCTCCTTACCAAAGCATTGACACAACTTTTTAGACCTTTCCCCAGCCAAATTTGCATACAAAATATGAGTCGAGCATTTTGCTAGACGAAAAAAGGGGAAGATTGTATTATCTAATACAATGATTCTAGAGCTACTGGAATAAAGTGTGTGGAAACATAAAAAACCAAGTAAAACAAAACGAATCTGAATAACTATTTGAAAATTAAAAAACACCAAAGGAGACAGACGATTTTTTTATATATTTTTTCAACCTATAATACTTATGTATTTAAGTTCGCACCTTAAGTTCATTTCCGCTTCATTTAAGATTTTTTACCTCGCATGTTGTTCCTTCAGTTGCCAGAAAGAAATTAAGACTGAAATGACCATATATCTAAATTACCTCGGTGAATTATCTCAAAAAATTCTGTAATAACGGATAATTCTCAAAGAGTGTGCCATGAGGCACGTGACTAAATTTTAACCTGGCGGCGTTTCAGTGTTATGACTTGTGACTTTAATCATCGTGTGTACATTTACATTGCCGATCTAGATGCATGCGGGCAGGAAGGCAGACACTGGCCCTTTTATTTCATGAAAAAAGAATACCAATACCGACCGCATCAGTATCAGAGAGCTTCTCAAGCTGTATAAGTATATAATATTTAAGAGCCGGAGCGATGTCATGTCAACACAATATATAAAAGAATATAAAACGGTCTATACATAAGACTTGTGATAAGCATACAATGCTTTGCGTTGTCTTCCGTCTACGTCCCACGTTGCATTGAATTCAAAGCAATTTGACTCACGATAACTAAAAAAAGGAGCTAGAAAAAAAGGATCATGGTTTTCGGTTTGTTCAAGCTTATTCACCAACATGTAGCGATGAAATTGCTACCGTATGAGGGAACAAGGAAGGAGAATCCAAAGCAACTGTGCTAGGCCAGACCAGGACATGCGGAGGAAATATTCTCGTGGGACTTTTGTTGGATTTGTATTTGATATTCCTGTGATAAGCCATACTTATGGATATTGGATCCTGTTTTCACGACAAACGAAATTGTGCGGACTGCTGCTCACTCTCCGATCAGACCTTCATGACAGCGAACACTGAGCAAGGAGACGAGAATCACACGAATTCCTCACTTTGATTTCATAATAGTGTCCTTTTATATTTCATCAGAATGTTTTACGAGTCGCCATAAAATCAACCGATATAGCCAACAGAAAAAACTGAAATACCGGGCAAAACTTTAAGAGTAGCACCTCTTCCACCCGTCAGCATCGCTATCACTATCTCACTCTCACTCTCACCATGCTAAACCTCTAGCTTGTGTCATGTCCACTTGTCATTCCTAAAATTTACTGTCAACTTGGGCTGTAAGTTGGATTGGAAGTGTATCTGCAATCTATCCGTTGAACTTACTTTACTCGAGTCACTGAATGACTGAATATAGAAGAGGAAATACAGTGGGGTTTTTGAGTACACTTCATAGACCTATAATAGAAATAGCCACAGTCCACTCCACTCTACAGCATTGGTTTTTGTACTACTATACAAGGGTTGGTATGCAAGGTAATGGACTTACTTCCGATCTGGATCTTCTGAATAAATGCACGGACCAGTAACCACAATGGGGTATGCATACCCTCCTACTTTATTCAGGATTACTTCAGAGTCCGTCTTGAAGACTACGGGCTCAGCAAGCCTACCATAAAGCAGTAGACAGTAGTAATCTGTGCTTATCATCGTTTAGTAGTCAAGTCAAAATCTATTTAAGCTTTTATTTGCTTCCAGTTTTCTCATCATTCCAACTCTTCGGGTTTTTATGCCTTTATTTCCATTTTCATTTCACCTCCAAGTCTAACCTACCAATTTACGGCTTTCCATTTCCTTTACACTTGCTCTATCTACTTGTCCGTCCACATAATAGTTCCCCTCAGATTTAACACCGTAAGGAGAAGGAATACTCAGAGAGAATAGATTTTCCAATTCAATTGGACCTGCCGTTTTCTTGGTGGTAGTGACCTGCTTACTTGAGTATACCAAGGCTATTTTAGATTCATTTTCTCTTTCCACAAGCATTCACCAATAGATATGTACCAGTGTATGTACCTACATAGTAGCATTGAATTTCTGTGGGATGAATGTGAATCTGGAAAATTGTGATAAAAGTGGAATGCTTCAGGAAGTACTGTCCATCTCGTAATACCCACATTCAGCTACGTTTGTCTATACCATCCATAGCGTGTCAACGAAAAATTCCTTATTAGTTTTCCCATCTCGAGTCGAACCACCAAGACAGGGAGAAGGGAAAAAGGAATTGGAATAAATAAATATTATTGAAAGTTTTCACCCCAAACAAGAAAACAAGTGGGCAGAGGGCAAGGAGTTTGATTGAACCTTCTGATGTAGGACATTTATACAATTGTAGATTTGGTTGTAAGCGTGACGCGTACATAATATGAAGACTGGAGGTCAGGAATAGTCATAGTCCTGTGGCTGCCAAACTACAATAAGGTTGTATATTATAATCGTAAATCAGAACGACACGATGATTGACAATATTTTACGACATTTCGCTAGATTGACCCGAGACGCAGATGTGACAGCAGGATGACGATTGGTCATTGCTTCATTCTTTTCTCACTTTCTCGCACTGACCCATGCTTGCAGATTGTACAATACAAAAGATTGCTAGACACAATACGGTCATGAACTCAAGTATAATTTTACGAGACGGGAATTCCCTAGTTGTTTCAAATAATCTTGTTTAGATGAAATAGTCAAGAGACTCGTAATTTGATTGTACGTGGACGACGACTGCCGTGAGTCGTGTTAGCTTGTTTTTCTTATCGTGATTTCGACGTCGGTGTCATTTTTGTTGCTCTCGCTCTACGTTTACTTTCCAGTCAAGAAGCAAGTCAGGAGCGTTCGCTGATTTTAACGAAAAACCTTGACTACATATTCCATAAGAATACTTATATGAAGCCTTCTTTTCTCTAGGCTGACAAGTGTTTGACGTATAAACCAGAGTATTTATACTTTTAGATTAGATAGAAAGAATTCATGAAGCTTCCCTCCCCATCCATACCCACATCCACCTCCACTTATTATTTCAAAACCGAAACAAAACCAACGAAATACGTAAGCCATACAACACGAGCAAGCAACAGCAGGAAAAGCTAGACCAAGTGCATTGAGAAAAATTCAAGTTTCACCCTCAATTTAGCCCCTTTGCCATTTACGCCTTTGCAAATAAATGTGGAATCCATTTGGCTTAAGTATTGTGACACAAAGACAGTCGTAAAATGGGAAAAAGAACGTTGCGCTCAAAAAAGGCTCCGAGAACAAGGAACGAGTACATGGAATAAAGAAAACGCAGTGATTTGGAGCGACTGCTACCGTTTTACGGCTTTTCTCCATCTCCCACTCTTACTCATGGAACTCTCACTGCACAAATGTCACTCATTCATTCCACAATTTTTTTCATCAGATATTTCTTACACTCTGCCATTGCCATTCCACTTAGCTACCCAATCCACAATCCAACGTTTCTATCTCTGCTTTTTTATGACTTGTATGTTTGAATGTGGAGGAAAACGAAATTCTTCGGTCTAGGCCTCAACCTGAGAGACGATGCGATACGACCGATGCGATAGTGCAACCCCCTTATGAGAAAACAAGTGCAACAGCCACAACCACTGCTAGAGCAAAACTGAGAGCAAGCTAACGAGGCTTGTGCTGTGTCATTTATCGTTTTTTCGTCATCATGACACCACTATGCCAAGTGCAGAAGTAGAGTAGGTACCTATGTACCCATGTATACATATCTTCTACCGCGTGTGAAGATCTGCTTTTATTTTGCTGCCCTTTTACTCCGCTTTGTTACGGTATATCGGCAGGACTTTCTTTGATTACCCTTACCTTCCTACTCTGAATTTCTTTCCTTTCCCCAACTTGCCTTTTTCTACCGATGTTTCCTTGTTTGCTTGTTTTGTGAGAGGAAACAGAACTGATCCTGAATCCTGACTGAACGCATATCTTACACTCCCCATTTTATTGACTTGACTTGATAAGGTCTTCGCTATAAGTGAAGTAAACCTGTAGTGCAGTTATATGTCTAGACTGTACGTAAGCAGTATACATATCACCTTTCTCACAGTGAAGCGTTTCCGTTGTTTTTCAACTTTGGCTACAAAGTAGAATCCGAGGTTTTATCGCTGCCAGTCTTGTCTTCTATTTCTTCATGTACATACCCATGTTCCTCGTGTTGCTTCTGTTTCCGCCCGTCTTCACTCAACTCAAGAAGACTTCTCCTCATTGTATGTACCTATGCAGGTACATACAATGAGGAGAAGAAAATAAATTTTCCAGGTTCATGAGCAAAGAAATTTACTTGACTTTTATTTCTCCTTCCACACATTCAGTCAATTAAAGATAAACAGAGTTACTCCTGCACTTATTTCTCTCCAAATTTCATTAGTTAGGACTCAGAAGGATACTTGATATTTCTCTAACTCTTAAATCCCAATCATTCTACCTTTCATTTACTACCGACAGGCTTTGCGGTAGCTGGTACTGGAATAATTAAAATACTAAGACACCAGAATACCACTTTAAATGCGGGTATTTTTCGAAGAGGGAAATTTTACGATTCTAACTTTTCTTTTTGGAAGCGTTCTTTCTGTCCTTGCTGTAGCTACCAACGCAATTTCATCAAAGTTTTACTTTCCACTGCACTGTTTACTTATCTCGTGACTATTCTTGCACGCGTACATACGGCGGCTCATTATTTTCTACTTCTTCCGCAAAATTAAAGATGAACAAACCGTCGCATTAATAGAAACAGCAAAAACATTTATGTGATACTGCCCTTGTACATTTTTAAACTTTATTTTATGTGAGGAGGAAAAACTACAAGGAATTGAATGGAAGTAGTGGAAGTGAGCCGCTTCGAGAGGGTGGAGGAGGTGGAGGGTTAAATTGAAAAGATGGTTAAATGACGAAGGATGATAATGAAAGAAATGAGGACGATTAGGAGAAATAAAAAATGACTTATACAAACATACATACTCACGCATAGTCCCTGCTACAGCTCCAATACAGTGCAAGGAAGCAAGGACATGCATACTAAGTATGCATAGCTCTGAAGCAAAGAGAGGAACTCGGCCGAGAGTGAAGAGAGGGTTGAAGTCGTAGTCGCTTTTGATAACCGGATATTATATCCATGAGAAAGCCGAGATTTGTGTAAGACCAATGAGTTAATTTGAAAAGCTGTAAAAGTGCGGAAGGAGAAAGTCATTATGGAGGCTGACGCGTAATCATCTCATCATGCAAATCATTTTGTGTCGTCATTCTACTAGTTTTCGGCATCGCTTTGTGTAGTGAACAGTACTACAGTTGTAGAGTACAACGTGCCATTCACGTTTTCCTTTTCAACCGTCAGCTCAATGATGTCATCTTGTCTTCCCTACACAGTGTTTACAAAACACGGACAGCTCGAACACGAGCACTCACACGAGTCACCCGTTAAGGACTTTCTTTAGTACAGGGAAGAAGGAACAATCAGAACCAGAGCCAAAATCGAGTCTCACCTACTACATACTCATATAAATGCACATATACCTACCTACACTGTAAATACTGAACAAGCTTAAAAGATGAAAAATGCAACTTTAGTAAAACGCCACAGCCCAGTTAGGATGCATCTGAATTATATCACAAACGCATTAAAACACATTCTGGGCTGTTTTGGACAGATTTCCTGCTTCAACAATTTATTTTCAAATATCGTATCCTGACAATTTGACTAGTGTTTCAAAAAGTTGTGTATCAACAACAACAATATACTTTAAAATATTTCAAAATTTTCTTTTTTAACAACTTTATGACACTTCAAAATATCCTGCGTCAACGATATTGAAATAATTATTATATTATTTAGGTGAAGTTGAAGTGCATCCTAACTTCAGCTAACTAATTCAAAAACATACTAAATACAAGTAGGTTTCTGACGTTTTAAGTGCATCAGTTTTTATAGTGTACTTACTATGTAGTTCTTTATAAATGATTTTTATTTGATGTTGTGCTAGTGTAGTGTAAATGTATGACAACTGATTTCTGTCATTTTTGTGAAATTCGGTGAAATGACATGGCAGAAGGATAGGAAACGAAACCAGAAAAGGATTCGATTTATTATCATACTTATCGAGTCGAATTGATTGATCCAGAGGGGAAAGGGAACGCGTCCGAATTCAATCTACACAAGCTTCTTAGTCCTTGTCCCTATGCATTTACTGTCCCACTGTCCCCCAAAATTTTCATATACGCAATCTACATAGCCATAGTCATTCCATTACCATAGCAAGGCTATGCCTCATTTTTACAAATCAAAAGTGATCGCATTTGTTTCTGTGCATGCAGCTTTGACTTTACATAGTTTGGTTTACCGCCTCGTCTAAAAAATGATGTGACCATCACCATATTTTCATATCCATCAAATGATGATCAGGCTGTTATATATGCGAATATTATCTATCAGGCGGGTTTTTACTTCACCCTATGGTGATGGTTTTTCTCGTATAGTTTATCATGAAATGGAATTTTTCATTTTTATTACCAACCAAGGTAGTACTGTGTCATCCAGGGAGGGAGGGATTTTTTCCTCCGTTTTTTATGGAGATTTTCTATGAAAAATAACACGAGGATTGAATTTTATACATTCGCATTTGTTCTGTCATCGTTTTATTACCGCAAGCATATCTTATGCAAGAGAGACAATGGACACCAACAAATCAGCAAACTCAGGTTAGGTACCAACTACACTAAAATTGTATACTGTTATCATTCAAACGTTTTGCCAAGCTATATAGCAGCTAGGAAAATGGAAAGCATAATAAAACACTTTGGCCTGATCTGTCATGCTTTCGGTGAGGAATAAAATACCTAGATACATTGTATGCTTTGCAAGCGCTAAAGAAACGACGTTACTCAACGAGAGTGACTTGATTTGATACGAGAAGCCAAGCCAAACTCATTGAAATGAATGGACCAAAGAGTCACCTTATTTTAACACCAGCCGTCCGTTTTATGATCCTGTCAGGAGCACGACTGTGTCAATACAACATTGTATCTCTCTGCCTTTAATAGTTTTTACATGGACCCTGTGTCATCATCATGATTTTCAAATCGCGTGCCATCCTTTATCCGAATCGTAACTATGTAATCATGTTTCTCTATTTATTCCTACAGAGATACCCTCTACACATTGTGTATGTCCATGACTAAATCAAACTTTGTTTTTTGAGCAGAAAAGAGGAACAACGGGGTAAAGCATTTTAGTTTTACTACCTTCCAGCTACAACTGTCTCACTGAATTGCACAAAATTGGAAAAAAACTGTAATCGTAAGTTTACATTGCATTGACTTGATTTGAGGAAAAAAATGCTGAGAAAAAAGCAGATGACAGTACAATGCTTTAGGTTACACGGTTGACGCAAATGTAAATGTGGATGAGGATACTAAGATTGAATTTTTGGTATCATCTGCAATGGACAGCTCAATATAATTCCTTTCGTTTGATTTCACAAAAATCCATAAAAAATATACTGTAAATAGGAGAAAGATGGGGGAATAAAGAGCAGTGCGTCCGTCTCGTCTTAAAAAGGAATACACGCCTCTCCTTTGTTTACCGGACAATTCCAGTCGTCGATGGTGGACGCAAAATAGAAAAGGAAAAAATAAAAGTTATGATCGTCAATGCTAAAGGCACGAGCGCACATGAGGAGGTAAAACCAAAATGGGTAGAAAATAATCATTCCTTTAGTTGTAGTGCCGGCTGGTCTTTGTTATTTGGTGATTGTATTGGGACAAGTCGAAGTCCGAACTGGAGTTGGAAATCCAGTACATGCATACATATATAAGTAGGTCTGCACCTTCCTAGTACACTTACCCAGTACGTATGTATATACAAATAAACATTGGTAAAGCATGTGCAGTGAATGACGCAACACGATGTAATGCAAATAAAATAAAATACTGCACCGGAGCAGGGACAATTATTATCAACTAGACTTGCCATGGCAAAGCATCACATCCATGGGGATGATCGAAACAACAGCACGATACGGGTGTAAGAGATTGAGCTGAATTGAAGACTGGAGTGGAAATGATTATTGGATCTTGTCACCTCAGATCGCTTAATGGTCGACTGCAGATGTAATAACATTTGCTTCGGACTTGACACAATTTGTGTCCATTGTCCAGCTAATTTGAACGAATGAGTTACTTGCCCATTCACTTCAATGTGGGCAACAAATCGGCTTAGGAACTTTATTTATGTACACTGTAAATACTTGAGCATTACATATAAACCAAAAAACCTTCACGTTTTTAGTACACTGAGGAACACAGTTAGGATGCATCTTAAAGCCCAAAATCTCCCAGCCCAAGGTGCATTTGTATGCGTTTGTTATTCACCTATGATGCATCTTGTAGGAGTTCCTAATTACACTAAATACGAGATGAATTTTGAGGTTTTAGGTGTGCCTTTCATGTTTTAAAATTCTTTAGTTTTTACAGTGTACATGTGGTTTTCATTTCTATAGTTTAATCAATATAACTAGAGATGCAATATTCCCTTATCCCCTTACTACCTACTTGTGTAGGTATGTATATTTTCCTAAATTTAAATTCATCAAATCAAATTAGGTTTACATACATTATTTACTATAAGCGCGTTATTTAATCTAGATGCTTCTGCTGGATACAATATTGATAAATATGGCAATGTAACATATTTCTTAATTCCAGTACATGTATTTCACCCATTTTTTAAAAATTCGTATAGAGTAAGTATGCGAAGTGCATATCTGAAGGCAAAAAGCAGAAAGCCGGTAGAGATCAAAAGTTATTAAGACGTGACATGCTATATAACCCTTCCACTCAATCTTCTCGGTTCACATTTGGACTGCTGACATTACTTTATTTCTGTTCATTTTAGAGTCTAGTGTCTGGAGTTTTAGAGCACAGTATAACTCTGAGTCAGAGATAGATAAAGCAGGGATACCGTGGTGTAATTTGACATGTACCTGTATAGTAACCCATTAATACAAGAGCTGCTTCATGTATATGTATATCAGCTTGAGCTTCCCGAGACATCTGGACTATATCCACCAGTTATAGGAAGATGTACTATACACGTAAACTGAAAGTGGAAAGCATAGACCACAACCACGGTATGCACTGTGCAGTGAGGAGGGACAGGGTAGAAATGGAATTGAGACACGAGAGAAAAGAGCAAAGATGAAGAGCGTGTGAATGAAGAGTGAAGTTATCTGCGTAAATGAGAGAGGAGTCGGAAGTATAATGAGTGTTGACACATAAAGATCTGAGTGTCATTGCGGTGTGTCGTCCTAAATTAATCAGCCGCTTCACCCGAAACCCAAACCCAACTCCCTACACTTTTAATCACATTATCTCCTATCATGCAAATGAGAATCGCAATTCCCAACTCGGCTTCGGCTTCGACTTCCACTTTGGCTTCGCTCCGTCTTCATCTTTGCTTTACGAAGTAAAACTAGACTTTAAACCCAGAACCAGGACTGGAATCAGAACCAGAACCAGGGTTAAAACTATAGGTGTATCAACTGCTTTATTATATTCTATATACAAAACATACAAGGAGCGAAATCACACTGGCTTTGGACTTGACTGTTGTTGAGAGGTTCCACAAGAATCCAATCCAATTCGGTTAAATTCACAGTCACAGTTCACACTAAAATATATAGAGGAGAGTTGAGTAGAGAATTTTACGAACCATCCCATGCGTTGATGATACCATAGAAATAAATGACTTGGACTTGGAAAGCATCAAAATCCTGTCGCTCCTTCTTCCATCCAACGAACCAACTCCATTTATTTTAATGCGTAGAATAGTAATTAACACTAAATATATATGTTTGCATATTTTTTGCTATAATATAAGACTCACTCAAGTCCTCTTGTTGTTCCACTTCCATGCACTCCATTCTATTCCAAGTAAATTGCTCCAGTAATGTTAAAAATCCAAAAACTGAATGCATCACCATCGCTTGTAGGTACTTATCGTTAGTCAAAGCAGTCAATTGGATTAGATACTGGTACAGGACAAAGTGGACATTCACATCTAGTTGTTGGAACTACGAAACTACACAAGATAAATTAGGAGGCTGGATGATTGCATTAGGCAGGTGATCGTTGGATGGGAGAGACCACTTTGATCTCTTCAATTAGGCAGCTCAATAATCCAGTGTAGCTTTGCCACTTTCCATGAAAATACTAATTCCAGCAAAAAACAGCAATTCAGATATACCAAATGGTAAAGCCTAAGCCAAAACCAAAGTCAGAACAAAAAGTTGTTTTCGAGAAAAAATACTAATATTGTAACATTCAGTGGATATTCTGATCTAGCAGCTCACAAAAACATTGGATCTGTAATCTATATCTGTAATACAGCTTAATGTTAGAAGTTGTTTGTACATACGAAGCATTGCTCA
>JAAXYX010003718.1:0-13715 GCA_036851915.1 Ptenothrix huangshanensis | reverse complement strand
ATACATAGGTACCTAGTTATAAACACAATAAGGATACATCTTAAGTGCACTTCAGACGCATTAAAAACGCATGTTGGACAGCGAGATGCATTTTAAACGAACTTGAGATGCATCCGAAATGCTTTTATAATTGCACGAAATACGAGTAGGTTTTTGGTGTTCTAGATGCACCAGTTTTTACAGTGTACTGGGGTAAAAAATGCGTAAATTTTTTTTTTCAATTGTAACCAAATACTCTGATTCTATTAAGGATGAAGACAGGAGTAGTAGTAGGGAACTGAAGAAAATTGATATGTACGTATGACGGTGCGTATTACCCATTACCATGCTTTTTGGTTGGTACTAATAATAAGGAAATGGGGTTTAGAAAAAGTAAAAGAGCAATACTTACACTGATCTTGTCAATAGTTAGGGGGATAGTAAGCTGGAGTTGAGTTGTTCCTGATTCTGATCTGATTCTAAAGCTGATGCTGATCCAAAGTAAAGCTAAATAAAACAGGAGCCACAAAATCCATAATCCGATGCAAGATCATAGAGAGTAGAATAGAATGAAATAGTCTTACCTAGTATTCCTATGTATGTACCTACACTGAGTTTATAAGAGCATTCATTTTTTGTTTTTGTGTGCTTGGGTACAGTAGTAGAAGTAGAAATACGGAAGCAGTAGCATTAGATGCAGTGGTAGTCATAGCACGCGACAAATAATTTGAGGAGAATGATCTTGAATGCCCGAAGCATTGGTCCGTATCCGATTTCCAATATCATCATGTTGTCTTCTCCTCCTCCAGTCTTTCTCTCTTTATTCCTGCCCTTCCCTTCTTCCTTCACGGTTCTCACTCCAACTTCATATAAACATATTCCGAACGCATTCGACATTCGACTCATATTCCATTGTACATTGCAAATTCTATTGCACTGCATTGTGAATGAGTCGTTCTCGTTCTCGGTTTCGTTTGCGCTTCCCTCTCTGTCGTCGAGATACAAATATGATTTGACCCCACATGAGAGTGAGCGAGACAATGATACCATGACGGTGACAATGACAATGACAATGGGATGTATGGACCGGGACCATGACCATAGCAGAACCAGAGCAAAGGACTAAAGGTTGTCTCTAAATTTCGCACACCGAACACATGAGTCGGGATCCAAGAGCATTTTGATCTGAAATAGACATAGTTATACATACATATTATGTGTAGTACGTTCTTACGACCCTGGTTCTTTATATCCGTACGAGTTTAGTCTGTCTACTTTGAACATATGGACTGCACTTTTGGTTCTCGTTGCATAGCACCCAATACTCCTACCAACCATAGCAAAAATCAAAAGTAAGGCAAGACCAAGACCAAAACCAAAGCTTAAACGAATCCTAGATCATGAACGGAGGAAAAGAATCTCTACTTGAATAGAAACCAGGGAACAAATATCAACACATTGCATTACCGATTAGAAGCACATTCCATCAGCTCATTTCATTTGACCAACATGAAACTTCCTGCACAATATTTTTACATTCACAGTTCACACCCTAAAGTACACAAACACGAGCAGTGATAGAGAGAAAAAGAAAAAAGGAGAAGAATAGGAGTGAAGAGTGCTTTGAGTGTTTGTATCTTTGTTCGGGTTGATTTTCGTTTTCAAAATACGGAGCAAATCTTTCGGTATTTTTTAGCAAGGGAGCATGGTGAGGACTGAGATATGTATATATATATAGGTAGGTAGGTATATATAAATGTTAGTCCTATAAGGGGACTACATAATGAAGGTAATAGCTTACATTTACCTATGTCTATATCTCTTTTCTACTCATGGATATATAGATGCGTTTTTTCACAAGTTCACAGCCAAACCCCACCCAACCTTAGGAACGGTGAGAAGCTAACTAGGTATGTACCTATATACATAGTAAGTGTTGATATATAATTACATACGAACTAGAACCCGAGCGAAAACTCCAAGACAATGTCCATGTATTTAGGAAGGTGTATGTATCCATTGGATTCGGATTACGTTTGTGAAACGAAAACTGAAAAGGACAAGAAGGTAAAGCAATATAATTCATAAGGAGTAGGGAAAAAAGAGAAACGAAACCGAATGCTACGTGGACAGACTTTAGATTGGGATTTGGTTCCACTCGTATTTCCGACCACCACGACACGACTACGACTCAAAACGCAAGCCATTTCTTGCTTTTATGTATACTCTTTTAGGCACACTCCTTCGAAACATTTCCTTCTAAACTCGGCTACATAAATTGCGAGGAAAAATTCCTATAGAAAACCAACAACTACCTACCACTATTACTACGGTCTTTGCTACATTACTAGTCACTTAAACTTTACTTCAAAGAACATGCATGACAAGTGAGATACCTACTCAAATACCTTGGAATAGTGTAAAAGAACCAGAACCAGAGCCATAGTAGCAGACAGAGGCCAGACCCGGGACCAGACGGATAAGCTGTGGCTGTAACTTGCCTGTCTGTCTGTCTCTCCGTCTGTCTATTCGGCTACCGTTAAAACCTCATGCTAATGCATGCAGTGGTTGTGGCTGTGGCAGTGGCAGTTCGAAAGCCAAAGCCAAACTACAAACAACAACTCATGATCACCCAACCCCTTTTATCTCATCGTAAATTCATTTCAATTGCCAATTTTATCATATCTCCCCATGTATTTTTCTTACCGTAGTCAGCCACACACATGCTCCGATTATGTGTAAATACCTACACATGGTTGGGCCAGAAAGCGAAAGGCAATGCAATAATGCAATGGCATGAAGTGAAATGAAACGAAATGCATCCAGAAGCAGTTTTGCTCACTGCCATTCCAGCACTTCCAGTACTAATACTACCACCATCATATCACCACCAACAGTTTGCTTCCAGTCAGTCGAATCGAGGCAGACTACCAGTCTCTTTTTACCCGTGACACGCACAAGTTCAGCCCGAACTCAAATCCGAACCCAAAGCTTCAAACCAAAAGTTGAATTCAAAGCCAAAGCCAAAGCCAAGTCAAACAAACGATAAACGATGTAAAAGTGACATAAAGTTTCACATGGGAAAATATGAAGCAACTACAGAGTACATAGTACATACATTTGTTGGACCTTTAAAGAGGAAAAGTTGGAGGAAACATGAAAAATCCGAATCCCAAATATACCCATGAGAGGTGGTGTAATGTCGTCATAGGAATAATGTTCTGTATTCTCTATTAAATATTTCCACAACAACTCAAAACCCTAGGCTATGCCATGACTGAGTAGGGACTCCTCTCTGTCTATGCAGTCCTCATCCCGGATCCTATGAACTCTTTGCTATATATAAATGTTTATATGTGCGTATTACCTATCCAGACAGTCTGGCTCTGAACTTCAAGGAATTTACAGAATTTAGCAAGTGTTACAAACGAGGTCTTATTTTACAAAAATGACTCCTAAGCTTGTTTTCAACTGTACTTTCTATTACTGTTACTGCTACCTATGGCACTTGTGCTGCAATCAAGTACTGTCTATCTATACCTTTATATACGTACCTCCTACCTACCAACATATCCACATGAGCACAAACTTACCTATGCGCTGTTTCTTTGTTTTCGTCCTGTATTTGTATTTACACACATTACCAGAACTCTGGAAGTAGACCGGGGACGACCAGAACCAGAACCAGAACCAGAGCCAGATCAAGAACCAGAAAGAGAAAAGAACAAGAACAAGAACAAGAGGTAGAACAAGAGGTTGACTGCGAACCCAAAAGGACTTGTGAGAAAAAATGTCTTAAGTTGGCCATTACACGGTGAGTTACATGACGTCTATTATGGTCCGTAAAAAATATAATGCTGATACAAGTTATGATAGAACATAAACACAGTGTATGAGCAGATATCTATTTTCTGTGTACATGATAACACCCGAGTTGCCGAGTATCACTGTATCACAGTCAAAGTACAACACAAGTATAGTATTAGGGCATTACAGTTTACGTCCGATACTCTCAGTCAGAATTACAATGTGGTATGTCCATGGTTATCTTTACTCTTTAGTGCTCCATGAACACTTGATATACACCTATGCTGTAGGTACTACCCGGCACTACGCTATGATGTCAATGTCTTAGCATTGGCTTGGCTTGGTTTGGTTTGGTTTGGCTTGGCTTGGCTTCGGCATCTTGCTTTTATTTTCCTTTCCTTACCTATAATAATACAACAAGAAAAACAACAACAACAACAGAAACACAATACAACTGGTGAACACGCAGTCATTTCTCACCGCCAAGCCAAGTCCAAGTCCAAATCCAAATCCATGTCCAAGTCCGAGCTATAAGACTAGGCTAAAAGGAAGCCAGGCTATGGCCAATGCTAATCTTACAATAAAATATCGCCAAGGACATTATTCCCACCATTGGAATTGTTCCACGTATCAAATATCAAATAGAGGTGTACCTACAACACGCTAGAGCAAATAGAGCCTTAGAAACTTACAACCCATGGGCTATCAAACTTCCCTTGCTATTAGTACACTGGGATTTTCCTCCTACACAAGAGCTTTTATTTAAAAGTTGAATTCGTACAGAGGTATGTCTAGAATTATTTCAATTACTTCAAAAGCTTTGATCTTACTTATTGCATAGCCGGGCAAATATAGTGGATAGTATCAAGGGTAGATTTTATACACTATTTTAGAAAAGTCTGCGTATAACTTAAACTAATTGTATTTCATATTTACTTTGGCAATCCCGTAGCGAAGGAACATATCTGTAAAACCCTAAGCTCACTGAATAATTATTGCACATTACATGATTATACGTTTGGAACTGGATTTACATGTAGCTTAAGCTCTTTTGCTTTTACTTTCAGCTCAAAGCTTAAACTATCTTGGTATATACTTGTGTCTATCAGCATCAGCTAAATCGTACGAGGGTCTGAAATAGTTTTTTGGCGTTTGAACTCTTAAGTTTTGTAGCTACACTTTACAGATCTGCACTTTCTCTCCTTCGTCTAATGAAGTGAGCAGTAAGACAGACGAAGAGAGATAAGATCCCATATCGGAATGTGCTCTTAGAAAAATCCACAAATCCAGAATTATCCTCAATGAGAAAAATAAGGAGGCGAGGGAGAGGAATGAATTATTAAAATGAACAAGTTAAGTTTTTGAATATAAAGTATGAGTTAAGACAGCAATGGTTTCTATCCACAATATTTTACATGTCACAAGCACTCATCCTGTACTTTAGTCTGTAGTATATACGCAGTATATAACTATAAGAGACTCTCAGAAGATCGCTGGTCGCATAGTACATCCGTACATCATTTTCTAGCTTAAGTAAGGACTGCCGTGTAAGTAGAGCATACTGCCACGAAACGATGCCATGCCATGCCATGCCATGCCACGAACTCAATTCACTACAAAATATCTTCATTTTCCTCAGCAATATCCAGTGAGTATCTGTAGAAATTTATTCTTAACGCATTTGTACCGTTTTATATTCTAATATGAAAAATGTTTATACACTGGAGGAAATGGTCGGCTTTCAACTTTGGCATATACATAGAACAGTTTGCATGATGATGTGGTCATGAGTATCTTCACTCTGTATACATGTATGCATAATGTTGATACCGAAATTCCCTGTGTGATTGCCACCGTGAGGAATCCATGTCCAGTGCAAAAACATGAGAGGATAGAGAGTGAAGATGTGCAGATACTCGAAAACTGTTCTCACTCGCCTCGAGTGACTTCAAGAAGGAACTGGAGTGAGAGAGAGTGAGTGGGAGAAAGAGAGCTGAGTGAGCTGAGAGCAATAACCAAATCATTTCGTGTTAGTCAGCTTTATCTGTATGCTACGCTATGCAATGTATGCCTCCTAGTAATAGTACAAGGTACATTATTATCTCTGCATGTATACCTAATAATACTGTGTGAGTGTGGCTACGTGTATCCGAAAATTGCTTAGTGTAAAGCTGTAACACCACAACGACAACCACAAGTCAAAGCGAATAGCGACTACTAATATCAGCATATAGGTAGGTATAAGGTTACTATTTGAGTGTTCGTTCCACTAAACTACCAACCTATGTATGTATACTGTGGTAGAGAAATGTGTGTGGGAGCACCAGCACCAGTACCAGCACCAAGACCAGTCCTCGTGAGCTGAACTAAACTGAGTGAAGGGCTTGAAGGAAAAATTGAGATAGAAAAAAAGCCAAGTAGGTAAGCGTAAGCATAAGCAAAAAGAGTAAAAGGAAGCAATCCACCTTAAATATGACTTTAAGCAAACTATAGGCAAACACGACATGGTTCGGTTTAATCTGCGAGAAATCTACCATATTTCATCGTTCCTTCTGTAGGTACTCCTTCTTCCCCAGTAGCACTCGACCCTTTTTTACTTTCCTATCAAACTACAAAGTATAACACAAACACGATGCACACACACACACACACACACTTGCTCATAGGCTACAGCCCTTAGCTAGAGAAACCACGAAACACTATGTAGAAACCAAACGAAACTACCTTTTCCTTCATTCCAAGTCTCTCTGTGAGAATATTCCATTTTTTCTTCACAGTTTGAACCACAACCAACACCACTACCAGCACCACCACCAGCTCCAGCTCCAGCACCAGTACCAGGAGAACGAGAGAGATTGCTTATGTAGGTCCATATCATATCATAGAATATGATGTGATATCGTCATCGCATCATATCATCCTTTTCCTTTTATATTAGTATGTGCTAGGTACAAGACCGAGCTGTAGCTCATATGCTAGACCAGGCATCCATTGCCCAACTTTTTCCAATCTATTCCCGCCAAAAAAAGAAGGTTGTAAAAAATTGCACAACTTGACTGGCAAACCATGATCTAAGATCTTGGCAGGAGACTTTCTCTTACGTTCGTTTCTCTTTCCTGGTACTGGGGCTGGTTCTGGTGCTGCTGCAAATATCTATAGCTATCTATTTCTAGCTGAAGGAGACGAAGAATGTAGTGAGTAGAGAAGAGACGAGATGATACCACTCGACTTTAGTATTGGGCCCTTGCCCCTTGCCTTCCTAGGCTTTACTCAATTTACCAAAAAATTCGCACACAATTCATAACATTGAGCTTTTTTTGAAGGAATTCATGGATATGTTATATATGACTGGTCCTGGGCTTCATCTTGGTCTGGGTCTTACGTGAGACTACACTCCACGTATCTATTTACTACAGCTGTGAAAACGAAACTGAAGCTGAAACTAAGGCCTATGTATGTATTTATACAACACGGCTTTAGCTGCTCAAGTAAAAACAACTATGCATCTAACTATAGGAATATATCTGTTGACTGTACGTACATAAGTACGTGATACAGAAAATAATAAAGGTATACATTGCCCCATTCATATTGATACATTCAAACGTACGTACTACATGTGTAGCCAGGCATAGATGATGGAGTCACGATTACGAAATGAAATGAAAGCTCTTTTCCATTTCAGAATCAGACGTCTTAAAATATGAGAAAGAGAAAGCACAAGCAGTCAGACTTTTTTCTGTATACAATTTTATTTCACTTCTCAAAGCTCAAGCACTTGCTTCTCCTTACTCTCCTACGTATTTTCCTCCACTTTTCCTTTCCCTTCACAATGAATTTCGTTTCCAATCTTCAAAATTGCATGTAAGAAGGCAGGCAGTACCTACATCGTAGGATAGGAACACATGCCGTTGATATTGCTATGAGCACATTGTAGCACTATATTATGTATATACTCACATAATATAATATGATATGATCCAGAAAAAATTGGGTAAGAATCAACTAGAAGCAAACGGGTAATTTTTTATTTAAAGCGTATGCGGTGGTCCATCAACATCACATCGCATCGTTCTATGTAGGTACATCTACAGTCCAAGCCCAAATATACACATTTCTCTGACTCGCATCTCTGCCTATTTGTCCATGGGAATTCGTTAATAAAAATCAATTCGATGATACACGGATAGATTCATAGATAGTTGGGTATCGCGATGGCGATAGGCGGTAGGTATATTTGAACAAAATAAAAATTAATCAAGTTTAGCCAAAAAGCGACATGCCTACACAAATCTCACGCCAGCTCACCAGCAATTACTAGGACCGGACGACGAATCGTGTAGGTAGAACCTGAAATCAACCACGTGATCAAGAAAACATGAAATCAAATAAAACTACCTACTGCTATTACACTTGTACACGGTTTAATCCACCTAAGCTCCGTCTAGGCAAGAAAAAATCCAGCAGTCCTTTCCATCCCATTACGCTCCATTCCGATCCAGTCCAGTCTAGGAAGGGTAAGTGTGTGCGTAAAAAAATTCCCTTTTAATCTTATCCCAGGATCAAAAAGAAATTGCGGACATTTGACAATACTTATTATGATTATAAACGAACAATATATAAAGTTGACAATCAGGGATCTTTAAGGTTCTAACTGTGAAATATATGGCACTCACAAAACACCAACTTGAACGGAATACCAAAGTACGAAACAAGGTAAGAAACACCAACACCTGGTCCAAGTTAAATCTCTGATGTTGGAAATATACGTAGAGAGGAAAAAGGTCTAAATCAAACTTAAACCACTAAAGCAGTCAAGAACCTTTAGAACTACAATTACAATTACATCTACAACTACAACTCAGGAACAACAAGAGCCACAGATACATGTATGTAAACTGGAGAAACGACATTGTTTTCTCCCTTCCAACATGCTCAATTTAAAATTTATTTTTATTCCTTTATTGTCCTTACAGATACATATACTTCGTACTTCCTACTCCATATACTGTGGATCCTATATACTCAATTAAGAATTATATATAATAATTATTGGATATAAAGAAAAGTATAGCACTTTACTGTATTGTAAAATATGGACTCCAGAATTTTATGGCCTTCTACCGTTACACTGGCTGTGACTGTAGTTGTGGTTGGGACTGTCGTCGTTGCCATTGTCGTTTTATATGAAAGGAAAAAAATGATTTTTTTAACTTTAATAATAACTTTGGCGGCTAATAAGAACGACAATATAATCTCTGTGCTACCTGGGCTGCTACCTACGTGGTGTTTATACTCATCATAAAAATATTTACAACACTTACGATTAGTTGGCTTGCTTATTCTCGTCCCTCTAGTCCAAATCACACCAGACCATGCCATGCCAGGCCAGACCAAGCCAGACCAGTCCAGGCCAGAACAATTTATCCAGTCCTGGCACAGTAAATCCGCTGGTATAGTATACCTATGCTGAAAATTTAGTTGATCAGAGTTTTGATGAAATACAAAGTTTCGTGTTGGCTGGCAACCCTTATGTCTATGGCTTCTCTGCTTTGGCTTCTGTGTCTGGGTCTGTGGTAAGAGGTAAGAAGGTACATACCTAGGTGCAATAGCATGAAGGTAGAAAAAGGGAAAAGTAAAATCCGAAAGAACTGAAACCAACCACCGCGCTTTCTTATCTTGCTCCTTCTCATGTCGGCGATAATCTAAACATGAGAACGAACACGGCACAAGTCGTAGTGACTGAGAACAGGTAAAAGCGAAGGCTTAGCCAAAGCCAAAGTGAAAGTCGAAGCCAAAGCAAGGGGTGGTAATCAAGACTACGAGTACATAAGTGCAAGTTGTACTATCTCAGCTCATGTTTTTCATTAGTAAGGCAAAAAATTGAAATACTCAATATAAATATCAGTATAGAGGAATAAATGAACATCTACACTATCAACATACCCATTACACTAAAATCCGTATAATCAATTTTGGCAGGAACAAAAGAGTCGAGTAGAATCCGTTTCTTTCTCTCTTCGCTTTCTAACCTAAGCTCTACAAACTTAAAATATACAAGCAAACACACACACACATTAAAGTCTACAAACTTATAAGCTAAACTTAGACTCAAGTGCCGTTCTGTGCAAGTACGTGCAGGTCCTATCTACATAGGCAAGGCAAGATAGCTAAACTCAGACTCAAGTGCCGTTCTGTGCAAGTACGTGCAGGTCCTATCTACATAGGCAAGGCAAGACACTTTATAATGCCGTGTAAAATGTTAGTATGTGGCATATAATTATATTTTAAAGGCTGTAAAATGCTTTCTACACTTTACCCCAAGTTATTGCTACATAGCTATTTCATATCTATAGGCACTCTCTCAAGTGCTGATATATACATAAGCGTCGAAACCTATACACTTGACTGGACTGAACTGGACATTCTCCCATGCTGGGAGAATACGGATTGGAATTCAGATTGGGATTTACGATTACCTACTTTTCAGTTTTGAGTTTCTATCTCCATGTTTTATTATGTAGGCAGTATTCATTTGGATCAATCTTGTATAAATTTCGGGGCTAAACTGCAGATGAAGTCTAAGAATAGTACACACCACGGCGTTGGTGTTTATCTAGGAACTCCAGGCAGAGAGTAAGACGTGAATCCATCGGAATCTAAATCTATCGATATCTTTTATCGGCATCACTCATACATATATATATGTAGGATTGTAGAAAACACTACATAGTATCGTATCCATGGGGTGGCCGTTCATCAAATTCTATCAAATTACACGGAGAAATGTACTGAGTACATAATGCTGTACGTGAACGGGATGAATAATTTAGGAAAGGATTGCGTTCTCCAATTGAGCTCCAAGTTCAAGTGGAAAGTGGAATGGAAAGGCAGCCGCGACGACGGAGACGGAGTAATAAGAGACGAGAAGAGAGAGAGAGAGAGAACCACCGACACAAGCTACGGCAAAGGCAACGACAACGACAACTCCAACCACGTCATATTATGAACCAACTCGTTAATCGCATTCATGGGGGGTTTGTTCCGTTCCGTTCTTCTGCACTCAGTTCGGCACCAGCACCACCACTGCTACCACTACCACTATCACTACCAGTACCAGTACCAGTGCCACCACCACTCCACGAATATAAAGTCATCGAAATGAAAAGTCAAAGTCATAAAATTCCACACACATGAGTTTCGTTCTCAGATTTGAAATGGCCATATTTAACATTTGCATTTAGGCGGCATAGCATCTATGTGTATTCTATTGCTCTCCAAGTTGTATGTAGGTACGTCACTTTAAATTGCTATGTATATGTGGAATACTCGCACTCGTGGTTCAACGATAAAAGTTGCTTAAGTCGCAAGCATACACCGTGCTGCACTGTACTGTACAGTAAAATGTACACCGTAAAAACTGAAACGCCAAAAACCTACATGTATTACATTGGATTGTATGGATATTGCATATAAAGGACATCTCGTAATCCTAAATGCACTTTTAATACGTTTGAGACGCTCCTAATATGTTTCATGATTTTTAACATAAGTAGGTAGGAACCATTGCAAGGTTTTAAAATTTTTGAAGTAGGAAATTGTGAAAGGTTTTTAAATTTTTGAAGTAGAAAATAGCGAAAGGTTTTAAAATTTTTGAAGTAGGAAATTTTGAATCGTGTAAAAATTGTTGAATATGCAAATTTTAAAGCGTTTACAATTGAAATGACATTGTGACACGTTTAAAAATAGCTGAAATAGAAAATTACGAAGTGTTTTAAAGTTGTTGCACCAGGAAATTGCAAAGCCCAAGATGCGATTAATTCTTTTTTGATTTACTTAAGAAGCGTGTAGGTTTTGAAGTTGTAGATGCATTCTTTCTGTTCTTAATTTTCTATTGTCTTGTTTGCTTCCTGACTGCGTACACAGCTTTACAAACTACTAGTCTGTCGGTTTTAGGATTTAGGTGCTTTTTTCATATTTTGAGATCGCTTTTGTTTTTACCGTGTACCTACTAAAGCTACGCTGGAGCTGGAGCTGAAACTGGAGTCATGGTACTCACGATCAGCATTCATGCATGTGTAATGTTATCCTCGAAGACCAAACCGAAACCAAAACCAAAACCAAACGCTACATAGGTAATCATACTACAACATAATGCTTCCATGCTTTCCATGTCATCTTATGTAATAGTAATATGTACTGGTCTGCAGCTCTAGTTCTAGTTCTAGCTTTGGCTCAGGCTTTACTCTGGTCCTGTTTGTGTTTGTAGCGAAGCATATTGTACACATTCTGCACTCCACTGTAGATGGGATCAGACGAGAATTTCGGAAAGGAAAAGCGAATAAAAATTCAAAATTTTCATCTCAATTTTCGTCTTTCGTTTTATCATGTTCTCGTGATAAGGAATGTGGAGGAAAGTGAAGGGAAGGAAAGCAATAAGTACATCTACATCTTAACATAGCTACCTACCTACATCTTATTACTCCACATGCCTCCTCATGTTTTTCCACCGTGAGTAAATGCGAATATGGAAGAGAAACTTTGGTCTGGCCTGGTTTTGGTAACAAGAATCAAGCCCAAAACTAACCTCGGTATAGATACTGTGCTTTATTGTAGATTTGCACAGAGACCTTACTTACCAGAAGGCTTACTTATAAGGAACACATTATATAAAATGGTAGGCATGTGTTAAGAACGAAAGCAGTATTTTCAGTAGCAACTGCTTCAAGTGTTGTGGGCATCCCCAATTTGCTCCTGCCTCTATTTCTGCTTTTACCTGGCCTGGGTCTCACCTCGCCTCATCAACTTCAATCTGGAACCAGAACCAGAACCAAAAACAGCTTTGGTTTTTGGAGCTACATATAGTACATTGTGGAATTCTTATAGAGGGTACAAATTGAAGGATGGAATCGTATAGGAATGTTATTTGTGCATTTGAAATTAAATTAGAAATGACGCATGGAGAGTACTTCTTACTTGAGATACAGAGATAGTAGCTCCATGCCTCCTGCCAGTAGTTTTGTAGTTGCTCCTACTTCTGCTACTTACAACTAGTTAATATTCATAAGTACCTACAAGAAACTTGACTTTGACTTTGGCTTTGACTTCCCACTCTGATGGCTTATGGATAGGAGGTTTTAGAAATATCTGGCTGATTATGTAACTGAGGAACTTTGGTTTTGTTACCTGTGCCTGCATTCGAAGGTAAAGGTCTGTCTTGCATCGCATAGTAGACACAAGGAAGTATGAAGGGAGACTAATGTACTAGATATATAACATGCGGTATTCGTATTCAGTAACATCTTGAAGTATACACTTGAGTATGACATTCCTCCACATATGTATGTAGGTAGTTGCAAATGGGTACCGGTGCGTCGGATGGTAATGAAAATGTTCATTTAAAACCTAGTATTTAACCATTAAATATTTGTTTGTGAAATGACTTGAATGCATGCTTTCCTTTTCCTCCGGGGTTCGCTTCATATCTTGATAAATAAGGAAAGCACTGCTCAGCTCATAAAATGTCAACTTGAACACTTACATTCATATGTATTCCTATTCCCATTCCCATTCCACTCCATTCATTTTCCTTTCCATGTCCTGTTACATCAAGTACAAGGAACAACCGCCAAGAAAAAAGCAACATGACATGTAGAGTAGATATACTGTGGGTACCTCAAACTACACTGTAAAACTAAGCAGTCTTAAAACAGGAAAAATGCACCTAAAACTCATTAACGACGCATTTTGGACTGCCAGGTTTCCTGTTTTAAAAATTTTTAATCTCAAATTTTCTTTTTTTGCAATTTTCAATTTTACATTTTCTTTTTTCCACAATTTTGAAACGTTTCAAAATTTTTTATTTTGACAATTTTGAAGTGTGTATTTCAAAATTACATATTGTGAAACATTCCAATTTTTTATTTTAG
>JAAXYX010003717.1:0-13716 GCA_036851915.1 Ptenothrix huangshanensis | reverse complement strand
ACTTGTAAATTCCCATGATTTCTCTGTTTACATTGGATTGTTGTGTGGATGTGGGTCCTCTAAAGAGGCATTCTTCCATTTATTCATACTCCAGTCCACAAGACACCCACTTCCATCCACACATCCATCCTGCACCTTTGCCACTTGCACTGCTTTACATCAAACTCAAATGTCCAATCCTCACATATGGCACTTACCTTCCCTTGCACTCACACGGGACAGGACAGAACAGGAGCCACCAAATCCCCATCAATCCACGTACATATGCCTAATTACTCAAACACTCAAAGCCAAGCCAATTTCAAAGCCAGTTTTGGAAACCAAGTTACAGCCAAAGCCAAAGCCAAAGCCAAATCTTAAGTCCCTTTTCTTAACAATGGAATCAATACGAACGACTGAGTGCACAGGCTTAATTTTATTTATTTTTTATTTGCTGCAGAAATGAGTTTGAATGATGACTGTGAATAAAGACGAATGAATGGTTGGCTGTCATCTACACCAAGTACAATGAGAAACTCTGCTATAGGTACACCTCCCCATAACAAATAGGCAATGAATGAAAATAGTTCGTATGCACAACACTACATAAAACCAAGCTTGAGCGGCGGTAATTGCCATAATTATAATAATAGTAAGAATACATATAATAATTATTATTACTCAAGCAGTAGTTGTAGTGGCAGTAAAAAGTCATTCCTTCAGGATAGTCTAACAATGTGATTCTACACATACATATGCTAATATCTTGCTCTCAAGGATGAATCAGTTTAATGTAGTTTCACGATTCTAGTGGCGTCCAACTTTACTTTGGATTTCCATATAGAAGGATAATAATTGCAATCATTGGAAATTGGAACTCGCAGTTCTGGTGCTAGTTCTACATACTTGGATGTGTAATTTGCATGAAAATATTATTGTAAAAATGCAGGAAAGTAAGAATAAGAAGAATTCATTTCCTTAAGCCTCACGGGTAGATAGAAAAGACAAGGACGAGAAAGACGGGATAAAAATCCTCCCGGTGTGATTGAGTTTAGTTGTTGATGAGTATGTGTATGTGTGTATTTTGGACAATGGTAATTAGTAGGTATGTGTAGAGGTAGTGGTGGTGGTATGATGATGTTAGCTACGGCAATCGAGGCACACGCATAGAAGCGTGTGTGAAGTGCACCCTGAGTCAAGTCTAAATAACAAATAACCATTGAATTAGCGCATCATGTGTGCCTGCCTACGAAGTACAAGTAAAACTACAAGCAAGTACAACTAACTGCCCACAGAATGGATTATGGATGACTTACCTAACCTAACCTATGCTATGGTAGTGGTTTGAGTGAGTATGTACCTACCTACGACAGCTATAGACAAGCTATAGCTATACATGAGATGCTACGAGTCATAGGAGTGAAGTGCATTTTGTTCATTTACCTATGAAGTGAGCAAATGTGAAAAGATTGAGACTAGTAATTAATTGCAGCTGTCGACGTTTCAACAGAAAAATAATCAACAACTAACCTCGATGTCAGGGTAAAACAAACCTCTGTCAATTTTGGGGTCGTCAGGAACCTCCTCACTTCTGTTTCATCATTAATTTTCACCTGGAGAACTCACCTAACAATCCAAACCAAATGAAAGGAACGCAAGGCAAAGCAAAGCAAAAGCAAAGGAACTACATAACATCTTATATCAAGTTTAACGCACCTCCCTTTCCACAGTTACTTTTAGTCCTCTTCACAAGTATTAGTCTTCCCTCCTGTCTTTTCACATACCTAATAACATTATTAGCTCCTGCACTCGTAATCGCCTCACTCCTCATGTCATTAGCCATAGCCTCCTCCATTCCCAATTCTACGCCAACATCAAGCGAGATTCATCCGTGGCGTGTGTGGCCCCTATAAATTTATTACATTTACTTCCAAATAACAACTACACACTCGTAGAATATACAGAAAATACAACATGATCCGAACAGGATGCTGATTCTGTCGCTCATGCTCATCCTCATCCTCATGCTGGACGGGGAAAACACTGTAATCTGTAATTTGTAATGGCATAGAGCTCAAGTGTATGTTCATTTTCCATATCTTGACACAATGATATAGTACTAGAGGCTGTAAAGGTTGCTATGCTGTCGCTGTCATATTATGCATCTTCATTTCTCTCTGTATATTCCTCGAGAACATGAGGTGGTAGTGGAAATTCTGAGCATCCACTGCTCCTCATACGTACCTATTCATATACGTATACAGAACTTGAGCTATATGCCTGAGTACAATTGTCTATGATGAGATATCGCAATTGCAGAAAAGAGGTGGGCAGACCGTAATTTATTTTCAAAATGTAAATAATGTAGTTCAGTCATAGATTCCAAATGACTAGGGATTATTTCAATTTACCATTTTTTAATCTTTCTCTTTCATATCCATGTTCGTTTGTAAAGGGAGTTTATCGCTGGGGATTTATTTGAAAGCGAGAGGCAGACGAAAGCACATCGATCTACTTAATGTATGTATAGCTATAGCTACGTCTGTATCCATATCAAGTGAGTGTTTTACTCCATTCGCACATTACTTGCGTGCAATCGGCTCCAGAAAGGAACTGCTGAAGAATTATGAATGTTGCGTTGAAGTTGAAGTTGAGAGACAGCCACACACACGGATGAATGAATGCGTCTAGCGTAGGTGCTAGGACTGTGACTGTGATTGTGACTGGGACTGGGACAGGGAGCCAAATGAGCAGCAAAACGAGACTGGCGTCGTCCCGTATCATGCCATACATAATCTGCATGCATTCTCTTGTCATTGTCTCAACAGCTTGGTCAAGCAAAGAAAAAGAAAGACAAGTTTGAGAAGGTCTGGGTAGTTGGAAGTTTGGGTAGTAGCTGGCTCGGAAGGGGAGTGGTGGGAACGGTTTCCACTTGGAGTCAGTTCATTTCTTCCTTGGTATGCATTTAGAATGTGACATGTCGACGGACGGAAATCTATTTTGAAAACATTGTGAATCTTTGATTTTGTTTAGAAGTAGGCGTTGATTCAAGTTTGATTGAAGTTCAGACGGTTTGTTTGTTTCTTGTGGTTCGACTTGTGTGGCGCCTGTTGAGTCCACAAACTAATGCGTCTATTGTCACCAGCTCAACGCTAATCGGTGCTAGAGACACATTGTTCCTGTCATAAATTAATCAACCCAACAAGTATCTTCCCAGGGGTGGGAATTTGCATGTCCCAAATGAAGTTTTCTTTTCCATATCAAATTCCAAAGTACTTGATTTTTGATCTGGGTTCATTCCTCGTGGATGCAAGTAGGTAATGGTAATATGATCATGTGTGTTCTGGTTATCCTTACTACTCTTAATCGCAAGCAGTAATAAGTGGCTTATGGGGAGGAACTGCTAGTGGATTCAGGAGACTTGTATTTACCCCTTGCACTGAACAAGAGCCAGAGTGCAAGGCAAGGCTTTGATGCCATTCAAGTTTTGACACTTTGTGTACAAAGTTTTTGACGAGGATTAAGTAAATAGATATTATGCGTATTTAGGTGTTTTGTATTGTCCATTGTTAGAGCATGTAGACATAGACAGTGCCTAGTGTAGGGACATGTAGGTACATACATGCATGCTCTTGTTAAAGGGCTCTCTCTCTTCCAGCTCCTACAAGTGCTCAACTCATGGCATGGCAACCAACGCACCCACTATGCATGTATGTATCTGTTTGGATGGATGTGTGTGTGTCTGTGTTGGTATTGGAAATGGAATTGGAATTGGAATTGGGATTGTCACTTGTTTGGCATAGAAAAAAGGTACTTAGACTTGTAATCCGAAGAGGCTTAGTTCGCTGATACCTCTTGATGGCAAGATAAGCTTTTTTGTCTTCTCCATATAGGAAGACCGAAATACCTCCCCGACCCGCCTTCGACGGCCCTAATGTCACAAAGGGTGTAACCAATAAACAAACCCCCTTGGTCAAGTTCACGAATTTTGTCACTTAAAAGTCCCAGCACATTTTGGGTCATTTTCACTAAGTCTCACACTCCAGCTCAAATCACTTCACAGTCAATTCACGTCCGCAGGACCATCAAGTCACAGCTAACCGAGAGAAACCAGCAAGAAAGTTTTCAGCAGCAGGGCTCCCGACCCTACCTTCACAATCTCATTTTAACTAAGTAACCAACAAACACATCATTTCAACTTCGTCCTCTGTATCCATCACCCATTTCCAATACTTCCTCATCCACATCTTCCAACTTTGACAAAATTTTAACCAATTCATTTTCATATCCCATCTCTCCCAATAACTTCATTCCTACAAGCAGGTGAATTACAAGCGTTTTGTGTGTGCATTTGTGCATTTACCCCGTTCCTTAATAACTTCAAATTTTAAACAAACTCAGCAGTGCTTTTTTTGTGTTATTACCACTCGTTCGATATTTTTACAATTTGAGTGACATTACTAAGACTTGGATAATTGTGAAAAAAACATTAAGTATTTCCATCACTTGTTGCCGCTTCCGTTAAAGAAGGAAGGAAGAAACAATGATGGACAGTCTCTTCATGAATGGGTTCCACCCACACCAGTACGGCTCTATGCAANTGACATTACTAAGACTTGGATAATTGTGAAAAAAACATTAAGTATTTCCATCACTTGTTGCCGCTTCCGTTAAAGAAGGAAGGAAGAAACAATGATGGACAGTCTCTTCATGAATGGGTTCCACCCACACCAGTACGGCTCTATGCAATCTCAGGTAAAGTCAACAAAACTAAACTTAACTTAACTAAAAGCTAACAAAAGTTCTACCGTCATTTTCGCTTAGAATTTTTTTCAGAATTTTTTTAGCTTTTAATTTTAGTTTGCATGTTATTAGCAATTTGATAGTTTGAAAAGGACAGTATTTGCCAAAAAGGAAAACAAGATTGATGATTGATGATGGCTTATTGTAATTTGAGCGTAGGGAATAACGTGAGTAAGTGTAGGGTAGAGTGTTACATGAGTAGGTACAAAGGTTAGATTTTTGGAAGGAAGATATCGTGTGTGGACGTTGCATGCAGTAGACATTGAGAACAGCATGATCTAGCCCTTACCATAGGCAACTATGTATTGCATTATTTGATTTGGAGTTGCTCCTTTTCCATATTCAGGGATAACCCTGAGAAGATTATTTTAGCCAAAAGCTATCATGTAATAATAAGCCGTAGATGTAAGAAGGGAGCGTTGAGGGATACTAGAAAATAGAAGAGGGAGAGATGGAGTGAGAGGAAGAGATAGTAAGCGAGCGTTAAGCGATAGGGAAATTGTTAATTATAAATGGTTAATAAACGGTGTGGATTTTGTACAGTTTTCACAACTGCCCTCGTACCATCATCAACTGCATCATCCAGCAGCAGCCGCGGCGGCCGCTGCAGCGGTCTATCATTCACAACTTGTTACTGCGAATGGTCTTCCGCATCATCATCATCATCATCATTACTCCCAGAACCACGCTCATCATCATGTTGCCTCGAGTCCACCTGGAAACCCGTCGCTGCCCGTCAACTCCACCAAAGAGCACTTTCAGTGGTGGCACATCCCTCCAGCGAATGCAACGGCAAGTCTTCCCTCGGCCACAGAACCATTCTCCACCAAAATGCAAATGCCTGGAAATGTCAATGTTTCCTTCTTCCCGACATCCGTTCCATCAAATCCCATCGTATCTTCCACCAGCGTTCAAAGAAAGTCCCGACGATGCAGGTGTCCCAACTGTTTAGCCGGAGTTCAACCGACTACAGGTTAGCAGCTTATTTTACATTTCAATCTCATCACTTTTTGCTCTATGACTCCTGTAATTTCCACTGGCTTTTTACCTCCACGAAATCTTGTCTAGGAACAGATCTGTCATTTTTGCTCAATTTAATTTAATGGGACGTATTCAGATTGGTGTATTAAAATTAAGATTACGGTTGCTATTCCTATGTGATACACTTGTGGAGCTAAGGCATGTCATGGTATTAGTATGGGGAAGGGAGGTGGTACGGACTCAGGTGTAATCACAGGAGTTGCCCCATCTCCATAGATGCTCTGCTCTGGATTTCATCTGAGCATTTCATCTTTTAATCACCATTTTTAGCCTTGCTGTGCCCAAGAGTTGCTACCAGAGCAGGGCTACTGTGCTCCCTAGAATTATAAAATAGAAAGAAAGATTAAAGTGGAATGAGAGACAGAGATACCAAGACTATTTCATTTGCCTAGTTTCAAAAGTGCAGACGTGAAGGGCCGGTAGTGGTAGTACATTGTACAATTGTAGTGGAGGGAACAATGTACTAAATTATACTGCATTACCTCTAGAGCTACTATCATGTAATTAAGTGTAGTCATGTAGTGAGCTTCTGTTTCTATTCGTCCTCTTCGTCATCATCATCGTTCTCATTTCGTGGAGACATTGGATGAATGCAAAAAAGTGGGATGCCTCAGTGATAATCATTCTATGATTCCATATTTATGCGGAAGAAAGTCGTAGGAAAGGCAGCACAACTCTTGTTAATTGATCTCCTCAAAGTCAATGGGACAGGGAGCGTGAAAGACAATCTTGGAAATAATGATATTCTTGTATTTGTGAAATTGAAATGGGAATGAGCAAAAAAGGCAAAGTAGTAGAGTAGACGTATGTGGATCTATTAAGTGGAATGGAAAGCCAGTAGAATAGAAACCAAGGAAAGAATGACTTTAATTTAATTTTCTAATTCGGTTTCTTTTTGTCCAATTTAGTTGCTGGAGAGAAGAAGAAGAAACGTCAACACGTGTGCCATGTCCCAGGGTGTGGAAAGGTAAGGAATTCTTGCTTCTTGAGTAGCGTAAGAAAGGATGTAAAATGTTGTTGAGTAAATAAGTACAGAATAGGAGAAAAAGTGTCCCCACAGATCTCATCTTGCCCCTGGACCTTTATACGTAGGTATTGTGTGTGTGTAGGTAGGACGTTGGTAGTTTTAGGTAGAAAGGCAAAGAAGGTTTTTAGAAAGGTAGAATATAATGAAGCGAGTGCCTACTACTCAGTTCCTCCCTCCGTGACACACACATGTGGAGCTACTCGAATGTAAGCGGAGCGCTGTGAGGAGATAAATCTCGAGTGAAGGTTAATAATGTATGCAGAAAGTAATGTAGTCAGAAAGTCAAGGAACGAGCGGAAAATCAAAATTTAACCGCGAGTCAGTAGGGATTTACGAGAATGAGTGTAATTGCATGGGTGCATCGATATGAGAAGTGGTGGCAGCAAGTGCCTCATTACCTATGCTTGTATGGATGGATGTACTTACGTGTGCAGGTTGGGAAGCCCTGAGTGCGGGAAGCGAAGGAGTCTGACGTGTAAAACACAAGATTTACAATTTCCCTGACTAAAGATAAATAAAGGCGGACTTTTTGAGTTTGAGAGATGTAGGGACTTTGTGTGTCTTCCCTGTTGGAAAAAATCCCTTGATGGATTTTGTGATTACGCATGCTACAGTTCCTTAAGTCAAATGACATGTATTATTTTTCTCTTATATTTCTTTAAACGATTACAGTTTTAACAGCTTTACAGTATAATTTAGTTGGTCGTCAAGTATCTTAATTTGAATAATCGAGCTTACACGCATGAAATGGGATCCGTTGTTGGAGGAGAGAGAAGACTTTCCACACACTTACTGCCTAATATAGCAGCTGTGTCCAACATACGAACAGACAGTCGCTAAACTGACTAAAATATTTTCTCATTTTACTCCAAGTCCAACAAACTACTGTCTGTGTTCCTTGTGTGCTCATGTGTGTGCTTTTGGTTGGGATGCCTGTTTAAGGATTTGTGCACACTTTGATCTTTGGTGGAGAGTTGAGTGAGTAGGAACAGAACGGTTCGTCCGTAGATGATCTGTGTAGCTGTTAGCTCGAGTTAGCAAAGGAGGAGTGTCCGTCAAATCCCAGCGTTCTTCCCATTTTCCCATTTACGTGTTTTCTCCTAATTTTAATGTAAAGCGTATTCAGAGCAACCTTCTTATAATTTAAGCTTGTCGACCCTATGACTATCTATTAATTCTTACCTGAAACATTACGACTACGAGTCCACATTCAACGAGGGCATTTAGGAATGCTAGTTACGCTAACTTGTCTTTGTTCTTGGTAGGTTTTAACAACTAGTCTTATATTACAGCCTTATCTCCCTTTAAAATATTCCACTTTGAAATTAAAGAAGGTTTAATTGTTGTTAATAAATCAGAATTATTTTCTTGCCTTTTTCAGAAATGCTTTTCAATGATTTCCAAAGTCAAATGCTTTGCTCCGGCTATTTCTTGATCGTTATTGTTTCAATTCAGCTACATTTGGACAAAATTATAAAGTGCGAGGGCTATAATCCTAAGTTAACTTGTGGTTACAGGTAGTAGCAGCATTAGTGGCTTGGTTGGAAGTTGAGGTTAGGAAGGGGAAGGGGAGAAAAATCCAAATAATTTACGAATAAACTGATTGCACAAGTCATTTGGTGGGACTGAGGAGAGAGAGAATATATAATTGAAAGCACTCAATGTTTCTCATGAATAGTGGTGTACACATATAATTACTGTGCTTTGCTCGTATGCTGACGGTAGTACGGACGGAAAGAATTGGTATTTGCAACTCGGGAGAGGAAAACTAAAATCAATAGCCGTATGCATTATTTTTTCCACGCGTTATACAGAGCTAGGCGTTGTAACGCCAAAACAGGCAGAATAATAATCCAGGCACCAATAAGTTAGACTTTATAACGTTCCAAGTTGTTACCGTTGCACTCCGTTCCTCAAATACGATAAATAAGTTGGCAAACTTTCCCATTTTTAATAGATTTTTCAAACAAACTCAAAATCCATCGTTGGAATTATTTATTTTTTCAATATTGTTGATGTATTATTCTGTGCAGTCCGTGTTTCTTTGGCATTAATTAATCGAATTTTTCACCTTCAGTTTGGTGTTTTAACGATGCAGTTCTATAATACGTCCTGTAATGCCAAACACTTGCAATACCTACGTAAAGTCGCTGGAACGAAATAATGAATAGGGTTAATAATGACTATGATTCAAATTACAGGTTTATGGAAAAACATCTCATTTGAAAGCCCATCTCCGCTGGCACACGGGAGAGCGACCGTTCGTCTGTAATTGGTTGTTTTGTGGAAAGCGATTTACCCGCTCGGATGAACTCCAACGTCACCTGAGAACGCACACGGGCGAAAAGCGCTTTGTTTGCCCCATCTGTTCAAAGCGCTTCATGCGGTCCGACCATCTTTCGAAACATGTCAAGACCCACAACAATCAAAGCAATGGCAGCGGGAACAATGCTAATTCCTCAGCACGATCAAACAACCCAGCCATGAAGAAGAACAGTTGCGGTAATAGTATTAGCGATATGAGCAATAGTAAAGATTCAGAAGGGACTTCAGATGCAGTGAAACTGATTGACTCGGACATGGATAGCTCGAAGAAAGCGATTGGAGGTGTTGAAGCAGAGACGATGAGTGGAGCCTCATCGCCGCTCTTCCCTCGACTTCGACTTCCCTCTGAGGAGGTTACGTCGACAACTTCTGAGACTGGGACGGAGGATTCTTCTCCAGACAATCAACTTGAACTCGATGACCATCCAACCGTGAAAAAGAGGATCCGGAGTCAATTTTCCACATCAAGTTCCTTGTCACCCTCGTCATTGTGTCCTTCCCTTGTCTCAGCGTCCAGTTGCCAATCAGATGCACTAGTCAATACGCCGTCCACCACTCCTGTCAAAATCCCACTCGGGATCCTCGACCAGGATTCCGAGGAAACTCAACAACCGCTGCCTATCAACGTCTTCTCAACAATCAGCGCTAACAATGACACTCATCCTGCAATCGTCCAGTCTCATTCCATGTACCAAGCCAGGAGCAACAGTCATCATCATCATCTCCTTCACCCGCACCCCCATGCCTTTATGCATCCAAGCACAAATGGTGGACAGGAAGATAACAGTAACCGGAGTGCTACCTCAGCCTTGCCCAGCAGTTACCTCCATAACCACAACAATGAGAGCAGTGGGACCCCGTCCAACTTTATTAACTTGAACTTCTCGCTCCAACACCAGAACTACCATCACCATCACCAGCAACTGCAGCAGTACCAGCATCAGCAGTACCAGCATCAACAGCTCCAGCAACCTGACCACGATCACCATCACCATCCCCACCAGCACCAACAATCATTTCAGTATCCCTTGTCCCACACCACATCTTCCCAGCAGCAGCACTTGAACGGCAGAAGCTTCAATAACTTCTTGTTCTAAAAGTCAACTCGTCAACTTGTTATGTCATGTTGACTCGGATATTCTACGTACTGCTGTCATCTGTCAAACCTCCAATATGACAATAGTCAATAGGATAAAATGTAAAATGTAAAATAAACTACAAGTGCCAAGTGATAACTGCTTGACATTCAAATTGCTTTGTTTACGTACCTGCATTTCTTGTGCATCTTCACTGCGGGGAGCAAAGGTTGGCACTCGAATCCAAGCGAGCCTTTCCACAACCGCAACACCATGCACGATGCATTTCACATTTCCCATCGTTTTCTCTACTGCTCCTTTCCTGCTTCCTTCATATAAACCGTAGAATCGAGTGGACTAATAAAGCCTTGTCATTGTCTGCAGTGTCACAAAGGTCGACTGTATTGAAACCACTGCTATTTGGACTACTAGCACTTCCACTATCCATGGACTTTTTACGCTACTTGTTCTAGTTTCGGAATTTTTAGTGCGAGCGCGAGAACTCGATGAAAGTCGACATTGTTTATATGCTAGCGTGGGGATAAAGTCTGTGTGAGGATATTTATTGAGGTGTAAACCGAGGAGAAACAACTAAACACACAATGCCGAGTGTCAGTAATTTAAATCTAATCTGTAGCACAGACTTTGAAGACAAGTGTGAGTTGCACACTTAGATTGTAATTAAAATGTATGATGGCAGTTAATTAATTTCCAGAATTTTTTTAAATCGACGTAAATGTTGATCGAGTATTTATAAAGATAGATGGAGGTAGGTAAGTGCGGTGCTTACGCTCCTCGTATATGGCCATAATGACTCGTAGTCCCGGCGATGGATGTATACGTGTGGGCACGATAGTGGACGTAGATAATATTTATTGGAATATAAGATGAGAGCTGGGCAATATTTATACCACAGTATATGGTAATAAGTGGATGTACTAAGGATAATATTAATTGATAATAATAATAATTATGACTGTAGTTAAAATGCAAATAGTGTACTTAATTATAAGTTTATGTGTTTCACTTGTCCTTCAACAGTCTGGATTGTAATCGAGATATTTATCGTTAGACAAGCAAGGAAAATTAATTGTTGGTTCATTCATGGCATGGATGTTATGGGTGCATATGTAGGTATGTGCAGGCACAAATTGCCATGCATTTATTTCATGTTCCTATGCCAGACTAGACTATGGAGTGGCTCAGAGAGCAGATAGTATTCCAATTCGATCCTACGTATAGATAGAGTGGGCATCGAGGAGCAGTTTGATTTTGGTGCAAGTTGTTGTAGTTGTGGTGGTGGTTGTGCTGGCTAGTGCTAGTACACACACACATAGAGAGGAACGTTCAACGTTGTTGAGGATTCGCACAAGATAGACCGCGATATGCACCCAGGGCAGAGACCCTCAAGACAGCTCGGATAGGCAGTGTGTAACAAGTTGAATCTACTAAACCAAGACAATCCCTTCTGGCTCGATAAAATAAAGGAGGCAATGGCAATTAATCTCTTGAAATATCAATATCAATAAAGAGAATCAGTTGAGAAATCATTCACTTGCACATTACTCGCTCATACTACTGTCATCAATTCTCGCAGTCTGGCCATTACCACGATCCTGATTACCATTCCTCTCCGCCGTTCATGTCCAGAGTGGGGAAGCGAAACTGAAATAAAATCAAAGGATTAAGCCCATTCCACATTAGAATTAATCGTGTTTCGATGTACAGAATAATTGTAGTGAATGAAAGGGATTGAATGATAGTGAGACGAGCGTAGGTCTGTGTCTGTGCGCACTGTGATTGGAATTGGACTCGAACATTCGGAACACTACAGATGGTTCCGATGGCAGCGATGCTTGCGATCTTGCGATGCTAGACCAATCCAATCCAAGACATTTATTCGCAATCGCAATGATAATTCAACTTTAACCTCCTTCACAACCAACACCAACCCATAGCCAAACCATGAAGAACCAGTACCACCGTAGCCTTCTCTTGTTTCTCCTTCCACTAACATTATTACACGTTTTATTTATTTATTCCTCACTACATTCCACAGCCACATCGTGTGTCCATCGGTACAGTTTTAGGTTGAGATACACATTCCATGTATCAGCCCACGAGCAGATTGTTATGCAGATTCCGTCTCTGATTACCTAAACGCGTCTCTGGCTCGTCTCTCCATCATCCTGTACTGTATGACTTGACTCTTGCCTCTGCGTCTGCTAAGTTATTGGTTGGTGCTGGTGGAGGTACAACTTTATTTGTGCATTTTCATTTTTTATTCATAGACCCAGACCACGACATATGTATGTACGCACACAAGACTAATGCTTCAAGTTTCCCTTATTGGCATGCGGCCTGTTTGTTCCTATTACCGACCATCTGACTGATACACTTTATCCGCCTGGTCTATAACTCCACATATCCATCTTGACTCAAAGAAAACGATTGACGATTAATGGTCGACTGGAGCTATAAAATAAAACTTGTACACATAAACATTCTCGCTGAACGTTTCTTCCAGGGGAGGGTGTGTGTGACACTTTTATCCCCAGTTCAATGCTTGCTCACACCTGAGTTCTACGTACCGAAGTAGTTCACTCGTAATTCCTTCGCAATAACTACCAAATTAATGTCATTCACTATCCCGTTCTCAAAGATGCTCGACTAATTACCGTTGCCCACAGAATCAGCTCAAGTGAATAAATGCAAGATAATTGTATTCAACTCTACGAGTTACCTACCCTATGTATTATTTATTCTGTGCATAATCATTACGTTTTTTATTTTCCATTGAGGATAAGTAGCTATTGTATTGTAAAGATACCTATGTGCTTTGATTATTTTATATGATACCGCATGATTGTAAAAATATAAAAGCTCGAAAGTCTTGTATAATGACGATGAAAGGATTCATAAATTATTCTATTACTTAACGCATTCAAATTAATTATATTAAAAAACAACTTTGAATTTTAAGAAATGGATTTTTATTGCATTCTTATTTCTAAATGGGTTTTGTAATGTTGATTGAGACCTGGGAGTGCATATCAATATTGAAAGGCTTGTGGTTTGGGGCACTGTCAGACAACGTTGCATTGCACTAGCTTGGCGTTGGAGTCGATTTGTGACTTGGAAGGAAAAGAACCTCCAGCGAAGATACGACGATGCAAAGGAGAGAGAATGAAAAAAAAGAGAAATAATATTCTGGTTTGTAATTTCCGAACTTACTTTCTACGGTTGTAAACTATTTTAAAAATTTGAATAATCTAATAATTTTTTATGAACTCTTGAAGGCGACCGTTCAGTTGATCAATAATAATAAAAATTAAAGTGATACTGCAGTCTGTTGAAGATCCACTCCTCACTGACTTCACCATGAACATGGACACTCCCCCGTGCATTCATAATAATAAGGTATTTGTTTTTCGGATTTCGTTTGAATGCTTGAAAACTTGAAGA
>JAAXYX010003716.1:0-13717 GCA_036851915.1 Ptenothrix huangshanensis | reverse complement strand
GTACTGTCAGTTGCCCACCATCCTGCACAGTGAGGAAGGATCAGAAATTCCAATCGAGTGGAGCAGGGAAAGGGAAGTATCGGGAGCGAACCCACAGGATCAGCAGGCGTCGGAAACAAAAACACTTTTGCCCTTATGCAATCATCATACCATGTATACCTATATCCATGAAAGGCTCGTTACCTCGATCTTTATAATGCCCTCCGCCTCCCAGTTCCAATGTCCTATCCTATTTTACGACTGCTCTGCACCGTATGAGTATATCGCGACTGGGACTTGAATACGACCTACGACGGCGACTTATCGCTACCACACCAGGGACTACCCACCTACCGACATACATACGCAAGATCATACAACACACATCCACCGAGCCTCCATACTTGCATGCACGCACTCCAGCACTCCAGCCCTGGAAGCTCAGACACGTATTACGTAGCCCATTGCGACATCCAAACAACTCTTATATCATCCACAGCTTTTTCTCCTTTTCTCGGGATTTCCCCCTTCCTCCAACAGCTCGGAAATCTCCATTGCTCCACGACTCAAAGACTCAAAGATGTTTTAACCCCTGTCCAAGTCTAAATCTATGCTTTTAGACCTTTATCGAACGGGAAGAACTGGAAGCGAGTGAGCGAAGAGACTGCGAGAGATGGAGAAAAAATGCACCCCAATCCCTTCTTATACCCCTTGGACCACTCCAATTTGAGTTTCCATCCCCATAGTCCGACGAATCCATCCATCCATCCGATTCACGTCCGACACTCTTGCCTCACTCTCCACTCTTCCAGCCAGTGTACCTTCCAGTCTTCCTGTCCTTCCAGCACTTCCACTCTCCGTCCTCTCGCATAGCTACGCAATACGCAATATTATTTTGTGGAAAACAAGTAAACTCAACCTACCCGTTCCCGTTCCCATACCCACCACCAACATCCACGTGCATATCTTCCAATCCTCTATCGCCAAACTGCACTCATGCTCACGTTCTTTACGTTACCCCTTGACATACCCTACCACAATATTCTCCAGCTCTCTGCCCTCTCTGCTTCTCTCTCTCTCTCTCTCTCTCTCTCTCCGTTTGTCTCTCCACGTCGGCAGCCCAAAAAATCGTTACACACACCATCCATTCTTTCCTCTCGCAGCACACACATTACACATCCAACACACAGGCACAAGGAGACACTTCTACAAATGCAGAGCAGATCGCATTGTGCGTCACCCTTATTACGAATGGCAATAGTCTGCTCTGTAGACTCTCACTCCAAGCTCCCTTCTTCTGCCTCCTCATTGTCAGTCTCAACTCTCTCTCTCTCTCTTACACGATCTGCTCTAGTCTGCATCTCTCTTCCCTTTCACTTTATTACTCACTCCTGCCTCTATTTCTAGCATCTTACCAAAGGGTCAGTCCACGATGATGCCAATGCAGCCGATCGATAGGGTTTCAACTGTCCTAATTGCCATCGACATTCACCAAATTCTCTCGCGTATCAAATGGCTTTTGGGAACCAAGTCCTCACCAATAGCAGGTTGACAGGTTACACTGTGCAGTCCCCGTCATGCCATTACGTAAGGGACCTGTTTAGTCACATGAAGTGTGGACCCACGCATTGATTAATGAAGGTTTTTTCTACGTGCTCGTAGTTGGCTTAAAAAATAAAGTGCAACCCGCACACTCTTTTTTGTACTCTACAGCATCTTATCGTTAGTAGTATTTTTGCTATTACTTCCGGTAAAAAACCATTCGTTAAGCTGAGCTACTCACACTTGATATTCCGGTTGCATTTTTGACACGTATGTAGACAACATGAGTGATAAGAAATCCGGAAATGATGAATGAATGTATTTAGATGTGTGCACCTCCTTAGGTATGTTGCCTACAATAAAGGCCAGGCGCAGGTAGAATGGATTTCGTAAGCATACACTTGTGAAGCTATTACCATAATTGAGTTACATTTTCCCACCTTATGCTACACAGTTTGCGAGCACCTGCACTGCTAAGTCAAGTGGCTTCAAAAAGGGTAACAAGAACACCTTGCTTCTCGAGACATGAATTCCATAAGCACAAGTGATAATACTAATAGCGACCGCTTCTATTCATAAGTTCAAGTTCAGCTTGATAAATGCTTTTATGTTACATTTGTAATTTCATAATATTTTCAGCAAATTTTTGGTTATAATTAAAACATTATTGGACCCATTATTGGAAACTGAATGCAAAACATCCTGTGACTACCATGTCGCTACCATAACGCATACAAGTTTTTAAATAAGGCTCATTATCTTTTACTTTAGAACAAAAAGGTTAGGAAAACGCTTAATATAATCATGTAAAGCAATTATCTTGCCTTGAGGATAAATTCCTAAGCCGTTTCAATTATAACTACCGGCTATAGATAAACTTAAAATTAATCAAATCGCCAACGATACGCTTGATATTGTTCGTGTATATTTTTAAGACGTCTTCCGTGTGCTTCCGTTGAACGCATAGTATTATGTATATATCAGCGATCGCATAATACAAATAACTTCAGATAATCTCAAGGAAAATGCACATCAAAGAAATTGTTGGTACATATTGTAAACGTATACCTACGCTTATCTTATCTGAATTCGTGACGTATAAAATTATATGAGTGCACTCTTCAAAAGTTGAGATCTTCAAGAGATGATAAGAAGCAATGTTGGTTGTAGCATTAGCGTCAGTTCTCTTTTCATATAGAAACTATTTTTTGGCAGTACTGAATATTCTTAGTGCACTGAAGGTTTCATTTTGTCAGTCTAACGTAAGACGAAGAATTCACAATACTCTATTCAAAATACTATAAAACTGTCTGCGTCAATTGTCAGGTTTGGTAGTTCGATTCTACGATCAAGTTGGGTCACTATCACCATCTAAAAAAGTTTTATTACTATTTCTGCATGACTAATCGTAAGGCTGTCCACATGTCCACACCCTTACTACCTCCATTCTCTATAAATCACCTTAGGATACGCAGATATCTGAAATATCAATCAACTGGTATCCAAATTCATAAGGGTATTCTGTTCGATACAAGTCTAATTTTTGTTTAACAATAATTACTGGACTGTAAGATGACAAAAAATGTGCCTCTAATCCTGGCACTTATAATTTTGTTGCGTGAAATATCTTCACTCTAAGGACAAATCGTCTCAAAACTGAAAAAATGACATCTTAAGCCCAAAATCTTAACCTCCGATTCGTCAACTAAATGCAGTAAAACAGACATCCATTATGCATCTAATTTCTGCACAAAAGACATCAAACATCTGAAGATGTAAAAATTCTGCACCTGAAGATGATTATCATCTTAAGGTGCAGAACGTCTTTTGGACGGAATTTAGATGCGTAATATAGATACATAATAGGTGTCTATTTTACAGCTTTTAGATGACGAATCCATGATTAAGATTTTGGGTTTAAGATGTATTTTTTCAGTTTTATTAAGACAATTTGTTCTCACACATTGTTGAAATTAAAAATCCCAAAAATTCTATGTACTGACTATTTTGTGCTTATATATTTTTGGAAGAAAAAAGAACATAATTTTTTTTGTAGAATCCATAGTTCTAGCAGCATTTTACAAAGAGACATTATTCCGATAGAATTACATGCTAATGGCATTCGGCTAATCTTGGAGAGAGAGGGGACGATTATTATTCTCCTAAGGCAAATTGTGGATTTCACTAAATTGAAGAAAGCTTTGATAGAAAAAATACTTAACATTTATCACATAATTTCTCTTTGCCTTTTACATAAACAATCGTACGTGAAATGCGTAATTTGTCTGTAATATTAGTATATACGCAAGTATGAATAAATGCATGAATGAAGCAATCCGAGCCGTTTGTGTACGTCGGATTGATAAGCACGTTCATCTGACTGATGTTAATACTAGGTTAGTGTATGATTTCCAATTCAAATACTAATCACGAGGAAGTACATACAAGATTCAAGTTAAAAAACAACGGGAAAGACACAACAAGTGAAAGGCAATTAATTTACTATTATAATTATTGTAAAATGTGTAAGGTAATCTAAAGATTTAATAGCTGCAAAGAAGGAAAAGCTGAGTTTAACTCTAGTTTTAGTGATGGAATAACATTGTAAACATTTTCTTTTATATAGGTTGATGTTGATACTGCATTATGATAGTTACATATTAGAAATATTAGAAGTAATTTCGGTTGTAATAATATTAACTGATGAAATATTACTTTCTCTCTCTTTATTATACCTTTATGCATACAAACGTATGGATACACGAAATTATGAATTTCCCAACGAAAACGATTATATCAAAAATGTTGAAATGCAATCCGTTTGATGATTATGACAATAATTTATTATTCTGGATTGTGTTCCTGCCACAGACATTGGCAACTGAATACAATGATATTGAAAGTAATCGTATTTTAGTAATATAATGAATTACATTATTTATAAACGGGATTTAAAGTCCCAGAAAGTATCATTTTATAATAATAAGAAATATGATACCAAATAAAAGGCTAAAAATGCATCTTCCATCAAGCAGCCCTCAACAGCATTCAAAATTCATCCTTTCCGGTCTCTTGTTTCTGTACGCTTTCGGGAAAAAATAGTTGACTACGATGATGCCTGGTATTTTTCCCGTCGAGCGTAATGTCACATTAGGTAATGTATAAAGCAAAAAATGAGCATGAAGGAGTTTGGACTACATGTCGTTCTATTTTTGTCTAGCATACACCTTTAAGATATAGCCGTAACAATTGGATTAATTATATGATAATAGTGCAAAACATACGAAGCCCTTTACAATTGTTTTGCATGTACATACATAGCAAGAGGGATTGAGATGTGGCTATTTAAAACGAAAGTAACCAACGTAGATACATATAAACTACAGAAAACATGCTTTCCCTTGAATAAGATCACGACCGCGTTCTGATCTGATCGTGAGTTTGGACTTGCACACCCATGACAGTGGCAATGGCATCGGCAACGCATGGTCGGTATAATTATGTAATTTTCGGTGCTGGGACAATTGACGAAAGATGCACTTATGAATAGGTATATTTGGTTTTACCATCCAATTTGTCGTCCAAAAATGCCATCCCTTCGCATCCTTCTCACGTTACCCGCTTAACTCCATAACGAATCCTTTTGCCTTTGTTAACTCTTCAGTCGTTTCTATTTGTAGGTAGGTGTAGGTAAGTACGTACTCGGTCTTTGTTTTTTCTGTATCTTTCTATCCAGGCTTTTCCCCTTAACTAGTAATTTTTTTGAATAATGTAACAAAGCACTGGGGAATTCCCAAAATGATTTTATGTTCCAATATAATGTGATTCGGTTCAGTAGATTAGAATATCAAATGCACATCGGTTTCGTTTACTAATATTAGCTTATCGTGTTTTGGCTCGGTTCAGCTTTGTATGTACCTACGTCCATGTCCATTAGTTACTATCGTTGTCGTCGTGGAGTGTACGTATTTATTTTTAGCTCAATATTTTTCATTATTATATCAAAGGTTTTTCTGTACTGCACCTTGCTGTATTCACATGCAATCATAATAATTATATTTATCTGCGATTACTTGTAGACTAATAGTGTACCGATATACTCAGAGCCCACAATAATAAACGTTGAGACAAAAACACAAAAAGTTCTCTCTACTCCTCGTCTTGATGATATTCAATCTTAAACTATTGGATTTACCTGAAAGTCAATGAGGTTCCACATTGTATAAATTATGATTAACTTGTACCTTACATGGGTAGGAAAAAAACATGGAAAAAACCAAAACTAAAAGTTGTAGTTGCGATGAATATATGAGCTAATGAGAGTCGATTACTGGTAGGTACATTCGGTAGATTGATAATAATCCTTCATACGGTTTGTCATTTAGTGATTCCTGTGTGGTACGGCGGAATTCCGGAGACGAAATCGAACAACTAATTAGGTGCCAGTCACCAGGCATCGCAGTAGATAATTAATTAATAGGGTTTGAGATTTGAATAGTTTAAAATCACAATCGAGCAAGATAACTGCGGAATAATTATAAATACGCATACATAGAAGTACAAAATATTTCCTTGTTACTACTAGGATTCATAAGCAAAGCATGAGTGTCACGTTTACCTCATTTTCTAGATGAAGGTGGAAGTTATTAGCTGGTTGATGGTTCTGAATCAGGGATTTCACGGTATCGCAACTAAGTTGATGACGAGTGATTCATTGGTTTGGTTCACTCTACTATACTTCTAATATTCCATATTTTAAAACAAATTAACTTTGAATACTAATACGAATTCGGCAGACACAGAAAGTGAGGTCCTAATCAGTAACTTTGGCTTTTCTGCTTCCCTCAAATTTAGTTGGTATGAAAACCTTTCTTTGAAAAGGCTAATAAATGGTTCTTATGAAACATACCTAGGTAATGAGATGCATAAATACGCACGTACACGTACACAATTCAAGACTGGGCCAGAATATAGCTGCCTGCTAGAGAAGTACATTTCTCGCCAAGAGACGGTAAAAGTGGTGCGTCGGAAGTCTAAATCGTACACCCTTAGGTCCACATTTACTATGTACTAGATGCTGTAATAATTCCCAGAAAAGCAAAATTGACCCGAAAACTTTACAATGACCTATTTCCAAATTTGAGGCAGTGTGTCACTGTAAAATCAACAATATACTAAGTAGGACCACTCCAATTAGCTATAAGGGTGTCAGAGATGCGAGCAATAATTATGGTTAGGATCCTTTGTCTACCCTTATTCATTGATCACGAGGTATACTTTTGTCCTAATGTTCACGACCACGATCGCCATTAGTACCTCACATACTTTGTACACTCTATAAACAAAAAGTGTTTGAAATGCTTCCAAAGCCTCAAAAAGTGTTTAGGACCTTTCAAATAATTAGAAATGCATCTGAGGCGAAGGAGATTTACATGTCGAAACCCCATCTTGTGGGTTAAGAGGCGTTTTAGATGTATTTCTTTCTTAAAGTATGTTTTCAGAGTGTACACCTACACGCTTAAGTCTTTATTGCATTGTTTTGATCTATCATACGCCCTTGACCAACATTCACTGCTTCGATTTAAAAATGAAAACTTAAGTATTGTATGCACCCTAATTTAGCTAATATAAGTAAGGAATCCAAAATATTCATCTCCACACCCAGTCAGTTAACATCAACGGTTAGATAGGCTTTACAGCAGAGAATTCAAAATTCCGAATTTTATTTGCTGTTGCTACTATATCACTCGCAAAAATAACCACTAGCAGTAGACCGTACTATTAATGTTATTAAATGCAGAATTATATTAGGTATAGGCATGTTATCGCTTAGACATGATTCCAAGCATTTGGGGTATCTTTCCTTGTCCCCTTGTCTTGTTTGGACACTGGAGCTGGAACTGAAGTACATAAGTAGCCGTGTAGATAAAAATGTGGTATAATGTATAGAGAAGGAGCAAAGTGTTAAGAGGGCACGGTAATAGAAGTATGAGTAACCGAGTGAGTGCGACTGTCGACTGTCACTGTCTCCAAAGATAATTTCAAGAATATTTAACTGTCTCATATACATTTATATTGCGCATGGAAGAGAGATTACAGGTCTGACTTGTTGTTGCAAGGAAATCTTGGGAGTTCATCTTAGAGATGAGTAATGGCTACTGCTACTGATAATTTTTTTTGAATGTACCTACCTAACCCATATGAACGCATTACGACTTAACCCTCCTCATGTCAACTTTCCTATTGAATCCCTGTATATCTTAACCAGTTGACATGATATTTGTCGACATTTCCCAAACCAATTGATGGATTGATTTTGCCGTGCCGTTGACATAAGACGCTGTGGTTCCGCTGATTAGTTTGGTGAGCATAAGAGTTGAAGATAATTTCCCTGCCTGCTCTTCCGATCTTTATGTTTGCTTTTGCGTTTGTTTATTCCTTCCCTATCGATGCGCTGGTATGTTTTTCTAATACTGCACTACATGGATACTTTTCAGTTGGAGTTGGACCTAATTCCTCACAGCGATTGTCAAGTTCAAACTATACTCTGTCATCGACTGTAAAATCATTTCATGTCAATATTTATGAAAACTGTCAAAATTACGGCAAAGTAGAACTCTTTCAAATTGGTTTCGGAAAACAATTTCCAAATCGTCTCACCTTATTACTAGCAGTTAATCTTATTAAGGTATCTAAAAGTGTCTATGAACACAATGTGTAATGTGTATGCAGAGCGAATAATAATTATTGCTAACAAGCTTTAAAGAAATCCGATGCGCTGAGTCACTACTTACGTTTGGAGAAGTCGGTTTCAAAGTATGTATATTTTTATTAGTCGAAGCATTTTTGCTCCACTAGTAGATTTATTAGAAGATTCGAGTTTACCATGCTGCTTTGGATTGGAGCAGCTAGTTCCAAAAATACATTTTTATATTCCCAGATTTACAAAGCCTTGTTTTACGATTTAAAATCGTTAGACGAATCCCTGGGTAGTTACGTGTTTCAAGATTTAAAGTAATGTTACCTACACTGCAGTTATGTAAGTTTAAAAATTAGACATTTTTAAACAAGTAAAGACCGATTCATCACTTAAGACGGATTAGTTGTACTATGGTTATGTAAGTCATTTGAAGTCGGTATTCTTAATTAGTCAAATCTGACGTGTTGTATAAATAATAATTATACGAGCATAAGTATAGCGTTTTAAATACATTTTCATTGGAGGTGAAATATGATTTGAGAAAGTACTGGGAGCAAGGTGGACACGGTTCCCAGTAAAAAACTCTGTCGTAGGCAACAGGTCTTTGGGTTATTCGCCTTTGTGATTGTGAATTAGGGAGAGAGTAATGAATATGTAATCACTCGCATCCTTGTAATACAATGAAGGGTACCATTGCCATTTCGTAAAAGGGTTTAGAGCAGGTAATGATATGGGGATCTTTGAGTCAATAGTACAAATGGGATCAACACATACAATACACCATACATCATGTTATATTTGTCTATACAAGAAAGGTCGTAATGGAATCTATGAGTAGGATAGAGTGAAAATAATCGCTTGAAGCACTTCCAAGAGAAAGGGGTGCATCGTGCATCCTATGAACCCAACTGGTTTTCAGTAGATATCAACACCAGGAAGAGAAAAGAGGGGAATAATCACATGCAGCGATGGTGTTGAAGGGGGAAAACATGTTACATATTTATATACGCTTATGCTGATGGGTGGATACCTACTTTAAATCATTGCATAACTTACAAGATATGAATATATTCTATATACAATAATACACCACGTCGGTATGGGAGAAAGAAAATGATATGTAATCTTCATCTCCTATAGTTTCGTTCCAAGGTTAAGGTTCAAACGTGAATGCTAAATAAAATTACGCTGTACATTTTCAGAGGGTAAATACTTTGTAATCGTCGCATTAAAGTATACTTATTCTTTCAAAGTTGCGTAATGTTTACGGAATCTTGGAATAAGATACATACAGTACAGTCGACAGAATAAACAAAGGTACTTTAATTATATAGAAAGTGTGTTACTTCATTCAAGAGCAAGTTATAACCACTTTTTAGATTCATAACCCGAACCAGTAGGATTGTAATCTTTATCGTCCTGAAAGGAGAGAACTTGACATTATCTAAGCCTTCCCTAAACTTTTGTCAGCTACAAAACTCCTATTAGACTTTTATTCACTGATCGCTCCATGTGCTTGGTGCCGTTTGAAGAAGGGAACAAATAATCCTACCTTGACGTTTCATCCGTCTAACATTATACCGATAGTGAATACCTACGTTGAATGTCTATTTTAAAAACGTTGCGTTGGGTTGAAAGTGTAATCCCACGCAACGGCAACTGCAACGGCACGGATCATAATAACGCACAGAAACGGCATAAATTGTAAGTTGGTTCATTCATTCGATTCATTGATCTAGACCTAACTCTATAAATACAGTTTATACTTGAGACACTTTAGAGGCCAAGCTGTTGAAGATCTCAGGCACGCGTGCTTATTTATAGGGTATTAACACTTTCAAGCCACATCTTCTAACGGTTTTTTGCTCTCCTTTTTTATCAGTACCACCACACGAGCAGTGAGAGGGAGTGAAGACATAAAAACACTCTGTAATAAACTTGGAAACGGATGCCTGGAGCACACCAAGAAAAAATACTCAGAGCAGACACAATCTTGAAGCGTAAATATAACCTAACCTAACCTAACACTCTTCCGCCTTTGATTTCTTTACACTGCAGCATTTCTTTCCTAACCACACCAACTCACATTGTCCTCGTACTTACGTAATACTTTGAGGTTCATTCTGGGTTGGGTACCCTTCCTTCCCGATGGGCCTTGTCTTCCCTTCCCTTCCCTTCCCTTCCCTTCCCTGCGATCTTCCACTTATCCTTTCCAGTCGTCCACGCAACAAGGTGTACACATGGTCAACGAAGAACAAGTAAAGGAGCAACGAAAGGGAAAAACTACCGATTACATTTTCCATCGCATATATACTCGTCGTCGATCCTTCCTTTTCTCTCTCTCTCTCTCTCTCTCTCTCTGTCTTTCCCTCTGTTCATCTCCTCTCCACTTCATCTCGGCTGGAAATCAAAGCCCTCACTCCACTGCACCGATATGCATCTCCTCAAGTTGGACGAAGCGATGAAGTGCAAGTTGTAGGAAGTAGCACTTTGTTTGAAAAATGATCGTTTCCACATGAATAGTACAATGCACAGCGTGGACGTGGGGGTCGTCCATTTGTTACGTAACGTCACAAATACTCTTACATCGTCCGTACGTACGTACGTGTGCATGTAAAACATTAAAAGGGTAGGAGCTCAGACAACCCTCAGTCCCATTGTGCTACAAAAATGAACCACCTCTTAACGCAGACAGACGACACGAAAGTACGAAAACATGGTTTTGGGCAAAGAAACACAAATCTTATAGGAACAGTGTGAGACCCTTAATCCTTTATAATTTAGAGCTGAAGAGACGGATGAAAGAGGTCACAAACTGCCTTAGAAATTTTTTCAATGTAACCACCAGAATCCAATAAAGTACATAGACAATCATAATGTATTTCTCAGGGCTTTGAATATTACGCAAACTTAAAAATCATTGGGATTGACGATACGTACAAGAAATAGAATGGTTACAAACCTTACCTATCATACAAATAGACCCTGCTACCCACTTAGGAATTTATGAATTGAAAACTGGGGATTGCGCGAGAGCAAGGAATGCAGGTGTTGTTTTCGACTTTATTTCGTCCACGAAATCACAATTTCAACCATCTTCCCTACATGGTTTCATTTATATAATTACATATGGAAGTGGGAATGAATCAGGAATTCTAAAATTTGCATATTTTAACCAGATCAAATCGAAGCCTTTTAAGAGTTCGAGGTACAATTAAGCTATATGAATAGTACGATTCCTACGGTGATCAATAGTTCAATATAATTATATATCGTTGTGGTATCAGTAACAATGGAAAAGTATAAGCAGTCAGATTGCAACAAGATAAGCATACAAAATGTACCCAGTCTTGAGGTTGCATCATAAGTTTCAAATATTTTCATTTCCTCCAACTAGTAGAGATTAAAAGGAGAATGCTGGTAGTTGATCATCTACTATTATGACTACGACGCTTTTGGAGTGGGAAAGATTTCTTGGGCTTACTCCATTTTCCTACTTTTCTTTAACTTTAGTCTTTCCATTCATCATGGCTTCCTCATCCTCCCCATGCACTAGTCTCTATACCTGTCAATCATTCTCCAAAGGTCCAGAAAGGAAAAGCGAAAACCACTCATGTGAAAACTCTGGCCCTCATTTAATCTAAGACTAAAGCTTAAAGATACAATGCAATCGTATTGTTTTCATGTTCGTTTTCGGGTTCACAATGTTCTACCTTCGTAATGCATATCCAATTCTTCCCCAAATTTTTTAACCTTTCAAAATGTAATGAAAATACATTTTTATTCCGTTTTGAAAGAACACACACCAACTGGTATATCAAAAACTGCTCATACATTTTCAGTAATTTAAAACCAAAACCCCACTTAATTTTTCCGTATTTTAAAAACTTAATTATCCTCTCTAAAGTAAATGTCATTTCGGCGTAGAATGTTGAAACAACAAAATGCTCAAATTATTTAGCATTTTAGTACCTGGAGTGTCTTAATAGTTGCCTCATATCAGCAAAAAACGTTTTGTTGGAGACTTATTTCGTGCAGTAAACCTTTTCTACTAACTCCTCACTTCTATTAGGTGCCAATCTCTAATAATTCGCTGGTCAGATCCGTCACAATCACAAATATATTTCCCTGGTCTATAATTTAGTCAACGTAAAATTTATTTTGAGTTGAAATAAAAAATTAGAGTATATATACTTTGCATTGTGAATATGTCCCGCCACTTTTAATTTGCGGGATTGCGGGCCTCTAGTATTACTCGGATCCGTGAGTACAAGTCTGTGCTAATTCCCAAAAGAGCTTTTATGAGAACGCCAGTATTTTTGATGATATTGCTCGATTCGCACAGAATAATCGCGAATACATTTAAAAGAAAAAATTTAAAAATACTATCAGTATCAACAGTTTCTTAAAGGATCCTACACTCCTACACTTTCCAAGCTACATTTCAATGCAATGTCTTAAATGAAATGAAATCCAATCTCGCAGGAAAGAACAATATCAATATCAGTGTCAGTAACTAAGAACGTGAAGAAACAGAGTAGAGAGAACGCAAAATATTTGTTTACACTGGTACTACAGCAGTACTTGCCAATAAACACAATAAGCAAAATTAACACCGTTTTCTCATACAGTTTAGACTTCAAGAATAGGCTTGAGTATTTAGTTTCGAAATCACTATATAACTATCTATGGAATGTAAAGCTTAAATAAGATGTAAGATGTTAAAAGCATCAAAAACGATATGAATTCTTTCAAGTTCGTTTAGAACTTCGAATACCGCAATCGAACCGTTGCTTTTTCGAATCAATTAGTCTCGTATACAAACGGAGGTAATCTAAAACGATTTTGACACAACCTATCTACATTAGCAATGTAAGTAATTACATGGTACATCTGGAATTCAAAAAATCAGTGAACCATCGTTTTCAGCTCCTATTGAGTCCAGTTCAGTCGGTTATACATTATAACAGTAAACAGTTGACAGTTGCAGTAGGATAAATTTTAAAATACTTTCTGCACTCTACATGTATCCTACTATGAAGTGACTAGTTACTGCAACTATCCGTTTAAGCAGAGTCAATAAACAGGAACGTCGCACGAACGTTAGTATTAATTACTAGTTACCTAATCAAATCATGTGTACATTAACAATTATGAATTAAGGAACAAGGACAAAAAAATGTCAAGACAGCTTACCGTGAAGATGCGCGGACCTCGAGGTTAAAAAATTGTATGCAGATTCCAACTTCCGCCAACAGTCGAAACGTTTTCACAGAATAATTTTTAGCAAGGTGAGCAGATTGACGAACACAAAAGACTTGATGTTAACAACATAAATCTAGCATCCAAGAAAGGAACACAACGAGTTTAGATGAACTGAGATGAAGGAGATGAACGGACAAACGAACACTGTAAAAAAGGAGAGAATTGTATTTTTAAAACAGACTTTGGTCCCTATCTCACCGGTTGTTGGTTGAGTGATACTGTGAAGTTGCA
>JAAXYX010003715.1:0-13718 GCA_036851915.1 Ptenothrix huangshanensis | reverse complement strand
AATTATTCTCTACTTCTAGGTACTGGGTATGGTTATAATCTGTATGGAAGTAAGGATGTTACCGGAATTGAACTTGCTGTAGTGTGTCACGTGTATGCTGACGTAAATTAATCCCTGTGTTACATGGTGCAGCTACACGACAATAATTATATCTAGAGGACAACTGATGCAAGTTTGATCTTCCCCTATGTTTGCCGGAGCATACGAGGTTCCTCATGGGTACGAGGCTTAGAGCTTATCGTGATGCTATGGTATCAGCGTGTGAAGAAAGATAAAATACATATCGCAGGCAAACATACATGGTAACATGTCGTGATCCTCCAAATGTGTTACAGTAAGAATGCAAATGTACATACATCCGTCATATTGGATTTTCTGAGCGAGATCTCGTAAAAATCACAATTTTTTGTCAAACTCATAATAGCTTTGATCCATGTCGGCATTTGGCTTTTGATCACACTTTATGAGCATCATAAAACTTTCAGGAAAACGTATATACCTATTCGAAATTTTGCGTGTGTGTGTATTGAAAGTTTAGAAATGCATCCGGGGAAGAAGATATTCATTGTGAAAAATGAGATTGTGGAAGTTATATTCCAGAGTGATATATAAACTAACACGTACCGCTCGATAAAGTCTACATTTCCAATCAATAAGGAAAGGATGGAATGAAGAATGTCTAAGTTGACTCACTTAGCAACGTTCCAACCTCTCAACGAGGCCGGAGATCCGAGCCATAATGTAAGCTGCATCCGGGTTGTCCTCCTAGATGTGTCATATACTTATAGCATTAAGAACAAAAGAAAGCCCATTGACAAATGTTGACTGTACTGTACGTATGTATGCACGTGTATTGAATTTATTACGTTCTCATTTACCGTGAATCCACTCGACTCAGCTCATTCGATTCCATGACTACGCGACTACGACTTAGTGTCAGCCACCGACGAAATGCAATGCGGACATGAGTCTTGAAAATGTAACTTTGTATTCCATGCTATATACAAACTGCATTCATTACACTTCACACTTCACAGAATGTTGAAACTACTTTTCACAATATCAGTGTGTAAACACGAGAAGCTGTTCAATTTTGGAATCAAACATGAAAACTGATTGCTCCTAGAAACCCTTGATCAAGAAAGATTGACACTCTTTGTTGGTACTCAGCAAGCGCAAACAATGTGTCGGGAGGAAAATGACCCAAATGTTTTAAGCAAAGTCGAGGAATGATTATGTTTGTTTCAAAATTTTGGCGGTTACGAAAAAGTCATTCGATGCTTGTGCTTTAAGCTTTCACCGAAAGGTACCTACTACTCCACACCTACAATGTAAATTGTAGCAGTGGCAATGAACCAGGAAGGGAAAAATTCAAAAAGCTTTTTTAATATTGGAGTAGTGGAGTAGTGAATAGTAAATGGCAATGAATAAAATTTTCTTCGAAAGAATAATCTAACTAGATGTATAATTTGTATCAGTTTATGAAGTATTATTACAATAATCTTAGTAACAGGCAGCAACGATAACTTTTTTGATGAAATTATAACTTGTTCAAAGATCAAACTTTCCTCCTACAGAATCACATTCAGTCGCATTCGATTAATGGTAGTCGAAAACTTGACACAAAGCTCCAATCTGAAACCTTCGGTGCAATTTTCTTTCCTGTGTAAATTTAATCCTTGCTGTCAGCTTTTGTTTACTAGGTTCCAAGAACGAAAAGGTATTTTCTATAATGCCAAATCAGTGTACTGGATTGACTTTTGAGTTTCGAGTCTTAAAATCGTTGACACACTTTTCGCGTTACATAAAGTTACATTTCACAGACCCTCGATTTTCCCTACAAGAGTTTGAAACAAATTAATGTCAGTTATAATGAGGATTGAGGAAACATTTGTAAATTTTATCAGTCGCATAGCCTCACAATTCAAACGAACATGAACATCAACAACATTCCCTGGACTTAAAAAGGAAGACGCGGAATTCCTAAGCGGATCCGGACCTGATCCGATTATGATTTGATGTCAGTTACTCGGAAGTATTAATGTTGCATCGCATCGCAATCTAATAGTTGTTTTTAAATCGTAGTGTTGAATTGCATTACTAAAACATATACTTCAATCCATAAAAGCAAGTCACATTAGACGATAATACCGAAGAAATGAACACTTAACTTCTCATTAAAATTACACATACATAGGATCTCTTCTCTCCTAAGCAAGTCATTCAATTATGATGATTAAATTCTTTAGGAGAAAACTGTTCAGCATATCTGTGTTATGTGCTTCTATCTACAAGCCATCGAATTTAAAAACAATTTCTAATCACGTAACCTTCATCAATACTGCGTAGCAATTGGTAGCTACTGTAACGGAGCACACATCTAAGTGTTGTTTTTATCTGACTATTATACTACCTGTATTTCTTGATCGTATGTGACGAAGCTTAATGGAAATCGAAATATACCAACACTTTACTTCACCTGCTTCGTGATCCGCAAACTTCTCCAACAATTGTCACATATAAATTCGAAACTTAAACTCACAGCGTAGGAACACGATTTATCATGTTGAGAACTTCTGAATCTACTCTTCAACATGCATACGCCCAGTGTAGGTATAAGCTTGATGATACAGAGTGTGATGATAAATGATGCAATCTTAATGAATGCACACGGAGACTCAGTACGACGTCTGCTTGACTGGCTTATGAAGCAAGGAAATTCAATTGTGTGCATTAGTTGGAGATTATAAAGTACCTTTTGAAACTGGTTCTTTGCTCATCTAATCGTAAAACATATGTACCTAGATACATACCTACTACGCCAAGATTTGTGCAACATCCCAATATTCCACTTGAATGAGCTTTTGAGGGTTAGCTGCAAACTGCAGAGGTAAACAGAAGGCTGTGGCATACTACAACATACAGATATGTACGCATTTTACCCTGAACTTGTAATATACAAAATAATGAATATACCTATCTGAAATGCACATCCGTTGAGGAGAACGTACAACGATAAAGATGTAGATATCTACACGGGTTCCTCTGTTTACGTTTTATTTCTTGTAGCAATGCAATGGGACTGAACATCATTACTATAAGAACATCAGGGGAGTTCATTTTGATTGAAGTCAATGCCCATAAAAGTTCATTAAATATGTATAAATACAGGAAAGTAAAAGTTCCAAGTATGCATCTAACCTGATTCCCTATACATATACCACACTGCATGATTCCTGCAGCATTGTCTTGAAATTTCCATTCTATTCATTGCATTTCATTTCGTTCAGCGTGCGGTACATGCTTTTCTTGCAACTGCAAAGCAAGCCAAAAGCTACATACAAGCACAGCCCTTGACTTGTTTTGCTTCTTCTCCAATGATTTATAATATAAGTACATAGGTTGTGGTTGCACCAATGTAATTATTGAGCTTAATTTAATATTTAGACAAAAAACTGGACTGAATTGATCCTACTCCTAAAGAAGTAGCAATTTATTCAAAATAATCTCGAGAACTTACATTGTTTATCTCGGGAAGAAATCAATACACACACCGTAAACACAACTTACAATCTTTGATTATATAGCTACACTTGCTCAATTTGTAAAGGTTTTTAGTTGTTTTTGGTGCGTGGTTTGCATAAATGTATAAGTATGTACATTGCCAATGTAATTGAGTTGCAGTATTCGGAACTGGAAGACGTCAAATAGAAAAAGTCCATAACCACTTTTTATAAAGTTTTCACGCAAATAAATTTAATTCTAGGAAAAGCAGTTAGTGCATCTGCAAGTATTTACTTATTAAGACTTAGATCTTAACTTGTTTTCGTCATTAATGTGTACTCAGCTGTTGGGCTATTTGATCATTGTGTTTGTCATTTATTGAGCCGGAGTTGATTTTACTATGTAGTAGCTAACTAATTAATTCAGTTTTTATTGACTTGATTAATAACGACAACTTTCTCAGTTTTCTCTTTAAACGAGATAAGCAAGAATAGTACAATTACCTAAATGACTTTTTGCAAAAAATATACATTTTTAGCGAATTTTGATTAAGTTGAGTAAAATAAAATGCAAAGTAGTCAAATATTTTTCACAAAAATATCCAATCCTGTTTTTGATTTTGGTATGCAATAAATACTTGCCGACAATGGATAATGGATAACAAGGCCAACGTTCTAAGAATATTTTGTATGTTTGTGAATCGAAAACTTGTTGTACAGGAAAATTCCCTGGGTTCACATATATATTTATAGCATTACATACCTACTTAAAGCAGATAAAATTTCTTTTTGTCAAGTTCAGTAATCGTTTGTAGGTAACTGAAATCATATCTTTCACAATTCTACAGTGACTGCATACTTTAACAGAAGTCAAAGGATACCTACCAACTGAAGGAGACTAATGGAATATCATAAGTTGAAGGACAATGTTCCGCACGATCGTCTACCGTCTCAAGGTATGTCACACAAAATTGTAGTTAAATCGGATATGCATTGTTGAACTTCGTTGAAAAGGAAGTTGGTGCTATTAAAATTATTATTCTTAACCAATGTATCAGCCACCGTTCATCCAAATCACACGAACTCATACTACTTTCATCCAGGTTGTCATTTATGAAAGATGCAAGCCCTGGCAGGACAAAACAAGTTTCTTGAGTACTAAATTACATATGGCTTGATGCTCTACTGGGAAGTTGTGCAAATTATGTAGGCAACTAACTCAGTTCAATGAATTGATTAAGTACAGAGTGAAGAAATTTCTAAAAGGGCGTGTATTATTATAAATTACTAGCATGCCTATATTTTGACATACGAGAAACACCTCACAAGCATAATTATTGGTATCCTAACATCATAAATTAGGTATTAATATTTTAAGATGCTGAACAGTGATCCACAATGTTTTAACAGGTTTATGGGAAGTAACAAGTTTACAATTATTACGGTATAACAATGGAGTTATCGAATCGTTTGCAAGCATGCTCCAAGTATATTAAGCTAATCATCTCAATCCCCAGTGGATTTACAACCGGGACTCTCAATAAACTTGGAACTACTCTTGATTAAAGTCTTCTAACGAGCATCGAAATATTGTATATGCTGCGACAACGATAGTGGTGACGAGATCCCGAAGGACCCATCGTAATCATAAAATACAGACAACAAATAAAAATGCTATTTCACTAATTAAACAGAAATTGTTGATAACTTATTTAAGTACTTATTAATTAAATACAAAATAAAATATTTAACAATCTTTTAAAAACACTACGTGCGTGGATGGTGTTGTTGATGAAACTACGCAGATGTCTCCATTACTTTCATCGATTTACTGTTATTGTCCAAAGTAGCTCTTAAAATGGATCGATTCTTAAATGGCTTTTTGTAATGAGTCACTACCCGGGTTGTAACAACGGATCTAGTGAGACCATGTCCAGTAGATTCTGTTTGTGAAGGAGATACAGATGTTACTGAGACTTGAGGAAGCATTGTCTCTGTCTGCATGGTAACAATTGGTTCTCCGTAACGATGACTGATTGCTGTATGAGGACGTTCCTGCTGAGCCTGGTTGATTAGCATTTCTTCGGAAGCTGTCAAAGGTTCGCCGGTTGACATATTAATACCTTTACCAACGCTCCGACGAGCAACCCCTTCAGCCTCCTGTACAATTTCAGTAATACGTTCTTTCATTTCTTCAGTGGGAGCAGGAATCGCACCATTGCTAACAATGGGTCCAGGATGCTGGGTTGGATGTGCGTAAGGGAGAAAATTAAATTGTAGTTGTTGTGGCTGAGCGAGGAGATGTTGTTGAGGATGAACATTCTGTGCATTAGGGATGTGATATTTGGTAATTACTGTCTGAAATAATGGCATGCGATTATCCGGAGATGGCACACCATATGTATACAGAGGCTGCTGTTGTGGCAACTGATGAATTTGAGGTACGACTTGGGGTGCTAATTGTTGATTTTGCAAAACTGGTTGACCGTATTGAATTGGTTGAGGTTGATGGACAAACTGTGGGTGCTGGTGTTGAGGAACAAATTGTGGTGTTTGAATGGGAATTGGATTGTTAGATTCATTGGGAGTTGATACATGTCTAGTTATCGTTGCCGGAGTACTTTTGCCCAGAAGCTGTTGTTGAACAGCACGTTGATGCTCAGACTGATGGGACTGTTGATTCTGTTGATGCACTTGAAGATGATCAAGCGAGTGCTGAACTGGAACTGAAGTTGATGCTGCTGCTGGATCTGCTACTTGCACAAGCTGAGGCTGAGCTTGGGATTGAACTGAACCAAGTGGAACGGAGGAATGATACGGTTCATTTGCAGCATTCACAGTCACCGGTAAAGATGTAGGAGAATTTAAAGTGATTCCACTATCAAGTAAGGGGCCTGTTGGTGCACTTGGTGCAGAATGAGGTGACGCTACGACTGGAGAAAATGTATATCCTGGACCTGTAGGTGCAGCAGGTGGAGGTAATCCAAAGTGAATAAGAGAACCTTGAGGTTGAATCTTCTGCTCAATGATACTATTGAAAATGGGAAACTGTAGTTGTTGGGGCTGATGTGTGTGTAGCAAATGATTATGGGAAATAAGCTGATCTGATGCAGGCACTCCGCTTACTCCAGATAAACTATTTCCTATGGAGAGATGATTCCCAACGGGAACTGTAATGGGAGATACCAATTTTGATTGACTTGTTTGAGATAAATCTGTTAGCTGCTGCTGTTCCTCAGGTTGTGGTAGAATCTTTACAAGCCCTCCAGAAGCATCCTCATGGTATTGTGTATGTTCAGAGGGCAATTCTAAAGAGCTTACAATCTCTATGGCAGACGACCGCTTCTTTCCGTCCAAATATCGATCCGCACCTCCATCATGTTCGTTTGTCCTGTACTGCAGCATCAATTGGTTCGGATATTGCAACGGGAGCTGTCCATCCACACCAGCATTAGGTCCAAGATGGAAATTTGGAATCCCATAAAGAGCAGGAGGTTGAATCGCATTGTAATGCGTGTTTGGTGGTGCATTCACAATCGGGGGTATATCGTTTGTAACAGGATTCTGATTCGCACCGTGACCATTATTTGGGACGTGGTCCGGTTCTGCATAGTAAATTTCCGGCTTGCGTTGAAAGTTCTGTCCAGTTGTGGCCAAGTTAATCAATTGGTATAAATCATCATCAGTTAGTGAGGATGACAAACCTGCTTGACACACATACAAATTCTGACAAATCAGTAGGATCACTAAAACTGCTCTTGTTCGTGAACTCGATGACCAAATCTGGCTCCAGTTCAGCCTGTAATACATTGTTTAATTTTCTGCTTTGAACTTGCTATCGAAATACACGTACTTAATCCTTAGTTTATTTCTGCTGCTACAACATTTGAGAGTACTTTTAAAATTGTCCTCGTATCTCTGCACCCAATTAACTGACGGTAAAACTTGGAGTTGTCTCTGTAGTGGTTTTCCGCTTGCAGACAAAGATATGAGGTTTGTAATAATTGGTTCTATTACTAATTCTAGGAAGCCCAGCAGAGGCTTAATTTTTAGTTGGACAAGCAAGAACAGGTCAAAGAGGAGCACCAACTTCACTCAGTTCCGAACCAACTGAAATCTCAACTGTTAATGAAAGCTTCAATTTCAATCTCTGTAAACAATACCTTCTCTCGAATACAGGAGAGGATACACGTGTAATAAGTACCTACTACAATTCTATTGTAGTTGACGACCGACAAGTGTTTGTGATTGCATCGAACTTAAGTCTGTTCGTAAAACGTTGGACATACGGTGCAGGTACTTTGAAAAAAAGTGGGATCGAATAGTCGTGTGTAATGTAGTGTTGAACAGTGCACTAATATCTAAAAACGTAACAGTATATAAACAAAACGATAAAGAGATTGCTTGAGGTTAAGAGGCAGAGGCAAGCCAACTAGTTCACCACGCTGGTTTCAAGGGGATCTACGGAACAATCAATTTTGCACAAGCGTTTTCATATGTAGGCACTATTGCTGTGTACGCGTGCGACTCTGATTCCCTTCTTTCACCATTTAGGCGAACGTTTTTTTTCATTGTTTTGTTCTGTAGAAACTCAAAGGTAATTGACAGTCCCAGCACCAGCACCAACACTAGTACCAAAAACCAAACACGACAACCCTTGAAAATGTTGCTTAAAGTACCTTACCACTATACTCACATGTTTATCCTGATCTTCACCATCTTCCTAAGCATCCGTCTCCCTATGATTTAACGCTACAGAAAAGATTGTTGCTCTGCACATGTTGATGGTATTATTGTTTTCAACGAAGTAGGTACACACTTTATTATTTTCCAAACGTTACACATTCAGACTTTCACTTTTTTGACTTGGCATGGCTTGACTTGTCTTGACTTGACTTGACTTGACACGACGTGTGTTGGCTACAACACACAATGCTGGGCATGCTGCTGGTCTTGATCCTGACTGACTTACCTCTAACCAAGCTCATGCATCATTTCATTTATACTGCAGGGGTATAGTGACTGTTGTTATTGTTTTTGTGAGGATAGAGCGCAACAGAATGAAAGACTTTGATGGTATATTCCTGTTTTCGCCCCAGACAGCTTTCAGAGTTGCTTCGAGTTGGAGTACCAGCACAAGCAGAAACAACAATTTTTTGCTATGCAATCCAAATGAACCATCTGACTGAATAAAAAACCACAAGATGCTCTCATATTCTTAACGTTTTTTCTTGTTGTTATCGTTACTTTTATGCTATTAGCGTTGCACATCGTGTATGTAAGCTGCATTGCATTGTGCCCACGCAGTGCACTGTTCATTGACCGCTATACGTCAATCTTAGCTCTGCTCCAAGTAATAAATTTAACATCTACGGTTTTCCACAAACTATTATATATTGTTTATGAATTTAAAGTGTGTTATCTATCAGCAAGTAGGTACCGAGCGAGCACACTTCCTGTGACTGAAATTAGTTCATTTGTGAAATAGTATTGTTATTGCCTCTAGTTGTCAGTGATCTTACACGTCCTCTCAGGTCGGTCCACTTTAAGCTCACATCCTAATCATCTCATTTTTAGCTCAAGAACAATCAACGCCAACTTTATGATCATGAACCCACATTTTCTTTACTGATTATTTCCCATTTACTCCTTACTATGGGTTTTGCTAATTGCGCCCGTGCCCTCAAAGACCTGGGGCAATATTAGTTATATTGTTTTCAAAGAAAACTAATGAACACACAATTTAAATTGCAATTTTTCTATGGGCTTGGTTTAGGATGTTAATGCCAAGATTCTATGTGGGAAGCCGAAAAGAGAATGTACTTTTTCGTAATTATGACATTTTTTCAAATTCATTCCACCTGTTCCTGTCTCAAAAACTTTGAAGAGAAAATGGTCGAGGCTGAGGAAAATGTTATGTTTAAATGAAGATTCATTTGCATGTGTAGTGTAGACTCATTATTACCTAGGTAGATAAAGTATCACTCACTTCACTCGTCAGACTTACCGCTGTGCGAGGGCACTTAAATCCAAATTTATAATTTCTTTTATGCATATCTTCAACATCACAGTTCTCTATTTGTCTTTCATCTCGTCTGATTTAGTCAGCGTCACACTTTCTGCGATTTCTGAGAACTTAAAAATCTACGGTGATTAAGACCCTTTTTGTGATAATTCAATGGGTTAATGCAACATTCCGTCACCTGGATCACATTGCAAACCTTTTTACTTTTTCTTATTATATGTATTGGTAGTGGGTATTAAATAGCAATATTTACCATTTGCATGTTCCCTACACGGCATTCCATTCAACATCATAGTGTGCACCAAACAAGTTTTCCTTTGAAGGAAATACGTATCAGCCTAGGTGTCAGATGTTGGTTGTAAGAAATCTGCAGTTATTTCGTTTTGCACCTTCACCTTGCCGCGGCATGAGTAACGAACTAGTAGTTAGCATGCAAATCAAATCGGACATACTACGATTAAATGTCAATGGACGCAGAACACAACTGCTTATTAACTAGAACGCATTTCATTTGATTGTTGTTTTAGCAAAGTCAATTCTTCACACATTCCTTATACATACATACTCACTGTCCGCCGAATTTAAAAATCAAAATTATCCACTTGGAGATCGTCAAATCACAATGATTTTCGTCATTAGAAATTCCATGATAGCATGTAATTATCACATAAAGTATATGATATGTTGGCGTTTTTAATTCATAAACTTGCACGTTCACTTTGCATAAGCATGGATAATAACATGCTACGTTGCCGACTGAAAGGAACTGACTACGATAATCAAGACAGAGAAACAAGACTTTGGTTGTGATTGTCTACAGTAATAAAAGAGGAATAATTCCTTTTGCTCAGCCACAATGAATATGATGATGATTGATACAAACAACACCACTGGTCGTCCAAATATGGCCATAAGAATTAATTTCTGCTTAAAAAATCCCCATAAATAATTTTCACAAGAGAGAAGAGACCAAAAGAGCGACCGAGAGAGAGAGAGAGAGAGAGAGAGAGAGAGAGAACATGTGTGTATTATTTTAAGACCTGTCTGAGCAAACATCAAGAAGGGAAATGCTATGCTAATTTCCATTTCTCACCCAAGCAACTCTCATACTAAAATGGTAGAGCTATTTCAAAGTTTAGGATTTGAGTAGAAGTAAAATTTCCAAGTCATCAGTTCTAGATATACTATGCAATGCTCCGAAGAAAGTGTTCAAACATTTATGTCCTCAACTTTCTTTAACATATTACCACTGATTCCGCTGCTACTCAAACATCAAAACCGTGTACTTTTGTGCCATGGAGCTTCAAGTTTGAATTGCAGATTTGCATATTATAATAATTTTGATTAGATGCATAAAGGTAGGAATATAGTGCGAAGATCTTCATTTATAAGTCAACACGAAGTGAATGCACTGGTTCTGTGGTGAGTGTTGTATCATTAATATTGTACCAGATAGGTATGCACCAATATACGGAGAATGTCCTACTAGTAAACTAGGCATAGGAAGTGTTGTGAATAGTTATTTGTTTCAACTTACTGATATAAGTAGGTAAGCATTACTTTCCTTCTTTATTGACGCAAATACATGGTTTGCTGGGAATTGTGTGATGCTCAGGCGGATAAGAATGGAGTAGAGGCTGACTCTCATGTATTATGTACAACCGGTATACGGATACAGACAGGATAATACATAGCAACGAGGTATGCTAGGTGGACGAACTTCATGAAAGATTCTCAACTTTACTAATGTTGCCTCAAGGGCAAAGGGTAAGGTCTTTACGCTTGATCTCTGTAGTCTGCATTCTACAAAGTTTCAAAAGATTTTGACTACATAATCATCAACAAGAAATAAGTTCAATTTCATGCATATGTATACACAGTATGAAGAGCACTATCAATTTAAACTATATACCTAGTTCTTTTACCATGTTCCTCCTACGTGTGATTCATTCTCTTCAACAATCCAGATTTCAGCTACAAATCCTATCACGTTGAACAAATTGTCCACTAACTGATGCACTATTAATTCTTGCATGCCTACGACGATGTGCACTTGCCATACCCTAGTGAATTTTGCCTAGAAATTGACTTTACTATTCAAATATAAAGTCATAAATGTCCGATTCGTTTCTAGATACTCTATCTCCACTTGTAATTCCCTTATAAATCCCAGTGTACATTGAGCAATGCCATATACCATACAATATCACAGCACCGAGGTCGTACTTAACCTACCATGGAAGTGTAGATCTCTGCTTAGTTGACAGGAGCAAAATAATAAAAGCGGGACGTTGAGTTATTTTATTGTGTATAGCCAAAATCTTGCTGAGCCTTTGGAACAAGCTAACAAAATGGATTTGTGTCAGAACACTGTTCGTTACTGTACGACGATGGAGCTCTACACTAAATAATACTTTAGTATTTCGAAGGACGAATCACAAATGCTTACTGTCTAATATACAAAATGGCATGAGTACCGATGTATACTTGAACTTCAAAGCCGTACATACTTATTCACTAGTATTGTATTCTTGAACTTAGTGACTGTAGCAAAGATGTTAACCAGTAACTATAGTATCTTCATTTCGGCTTGAGTGACTTGAAAAATGAAAGACATCGCATCACACTAGTTCTGACTACAATGAATTCGCCGTTTGTCAGATTTGGATGCGCACTTAGAATTAGAGCTTTTGAAATTCTTTGAACTGTCAGTAGCAATTAACAATCGCATTCTGCAAGAAATGCTTTCTAAAGATCAAGAATCCCGAAGCAAGATATTCGGGTTGTTGTTCTAAAAACTTTTCCTGAAAAATGATGACAATTCCCACGCGGACGTCAAAATAATATTTTAGATATAGATATTATCTGTTTGTTGCCTGAATCTTGTGGAGAATCGGTATTTTTATAACTATAAAGATGCCAGCCTTATCACAATGCAATACAAAAGCGTCAAATAATTAAATAATAACAGAGGTATTTTTAAAATTACACTTTGAATAGGTAGCTTCACCATGAAAGTTCCTTGTCAATTAATTCTTTTCAGCTTGATAGAATTGCATGACAGCTTTTATATTGCGGCGAGCACCTTTCATTGACGGTAAGGTTCATATTTGCGTTTTTAAAAGTCAATAGTGTAGGTTGTTTTGGTACTGCATATTCGTGGTTGGTACACTTTTCTGAGAAAAATAAACAAGGAGGATGTGTTGAAGCATGTGGTGTGTATTCTAGTAAAAAATTGATTGACAAAAATTTAACTAGTGGACTACTGAAAGTTGAATATTGTTATAAACAAATAACATTTGCTCCAATTTGTCAAAACTGCTGCGGTAAAGTCAATTTGATCATGTTCTATATGTATTATCTTTAATTGAAGTATGCACATACCTAGGTAGATTCTTTTCAGGGTACAGACAACTTTGATGTGTTTATTCTGCAGATATACATAGTTTCAGGACATGTACATAGATATTAAAGCATACACACATACCAGTATGGATATACAATTCAACTGCATCGAAAAGTGATTGATCCTGTCTGATTTGCAGTCCAGTCTGTGCCTCCCTCCACTTCGTTTCAAACAATTCCCAGCCAATTTATCGGTTGGCAATAAACGTCATTATAACAGGCGTAAAACGTAATGAAAACAGTGCCTTTTCATTATAACATGCACTTCATTAAATTTGACATGACGTGAAATTATTGGCACTTCACACTAAACTTGATAGTAGACAAGGTAACCACGTCGAGACACGGTATAATTGCATAGCTAGCATGACATGAATCACACGCGGTAATGCGAGTCCATGTTTTTCCCAAGTTATGAAATTAATTCAAGAGGATGCTCATTTAATGTCTTATCAACGTCAAACGGTTACAAACAAGAATTTTACAATTAAGCATACATTGCATTTAATAGAATGTGGAACATGAAAGTGGACAGATCAAAGCTTCTGTAATGCGTAGGGCTAGACTTTGGACGCACACAGAAAAAAGCATATAATCGTGGGGCATTATTACATTCCTGAAATTCCAGTAAAACTATTGTATCATCCACCCAGTGGATGCATACAACAGTAGGTATAGCATAATGGGAAGGTTGACTGAATGTACAAAGCTAAACGAGACAGGTGGAACTCAATAGAAAAATGAAAATTCCGTCATTTGGAATACCGAGGCTAACAATCCATTCA
>JAAXYX010003714.1:0-13719 GCA_036851915.1 Ptenothrix huangshanensis | reverse complement strand
ACAAACACACGGATTACAATTAATATAAATTCATATTTGGCAATTCCTTAGTAGTAATCAACGTAGAAATGAAAAGTTTAGGCTATTTTTAGCCCATGTGTGAATTCGAATCGTCCGTAAAGGTAAAGTTGCAAATGATCATTAGTGTAGTATAATATGTTATATTATGCTGTCGTTGAATTAATTAAAGTTTTCAAACCAAAACATACACACCACACTACACCCCAGCACATGACATGTACCTACATGCAGACGAATACATACCTACCTTCCAAAACCAGGCATCAGCATAATTCAAAACAGTGACAAAAATGACACATACCAGCAAACACACAATGCTAAATAGCAATGCACGACCATTACCACGTGCACATTAAACGACGAAGTGACAAGGAAGTTTGATAGAATTCAATAATCCATCTTTGGTTGAAATACTACTAGTAATAATATTATATCTACCATGGGATTCACAGTTGTCCAGAATGTTCCTTTTATTTATTTTTCACTGCCATCAACATATATTACATAGATATTACAATTATTACTTATTATAAGATACCGACGTCATTGTCGTAGATATAACTATAGTTACTATTAAGTTATATGCATTTTTCGACGGAAATCTTACAGACTCATTTACATACTCTATAATATATTGTTCTGTAAACTGTAGTGAGCTAAAGCGATAATAAACCCAGTAAAATGTATTGGACGATTGGACGCGATGTTGTGTTACCGTAGAACTACCCATACAACAAAAATCGTCATGGCCATGGTCATTTTAACAGTATATTATATAGTTATTTACCTTCAAACTGACAAATTCAATTACACAGAAGCACACTGTGAAATGCAATTTTTCAGTGAATCTACCATCACCGTGGTCAATCGTCATTTATGAAATCCTGTGGTTTTAGTAGAAGTGCGTCTAGTCCATTACGTTGTACTGGGTTTTCTACTGCATTTGTTACTAAATATAGTTTTGCTGTTGCTGTATAATCGTAGATGAAGTTAAGATTTAGTTCGAGGTGAAGTGCTACATCCACTTGGTTCAACTTTGCATGAATGGTATACAATAAGTTTATTCATCCTCTAATAGCGCTTAGTATTTGATGATCAATAGACTTTCTATAGATATAGCTATTGTAGTCCTCGTAAAGATTGCAATGACGGTGATTCATAACATAATTATTACGATTAAACGTAAATCGTGGTAGGTATAGCTATTATTAAAAAAACCATTTATATTGTCTCCATATTATTTTTATTTAATTATTGAACATTGTGAAAACAGCAACAAGAATAGCATTAAAGATGGAAAGAAACAACAGGCTGTGGGGTGATGGGGTTACGTTACAACAGTGTACCAATCTACCCGTAACTATAATTATAATGAAGGATAACTAATACCAACAATACTATGCCGATAGTTAAGAAGTAGATAATTGTCTATGTATTCATATATTATACTTGTAAATACTGCAAAAGCAATTATGTAATTAAACATTTAATTATATCTATAAACAGGCTTACGACTCGTGTAAACTGTATAGCCATGATAATAATAGCCATAGAATGTATGCATTGATGCTTTTTCGTATTATACTAATTATAGTTATGATGATCTAATTACTAAATATCTGTTCATAGGTATATCAACCACATATAACGATATCTATACAATTGAATAATGTTAATTATAGAATAGCTACACATATACTACAAATATACTACATATATTATACATAAATCGTTGTTGTAGCTTGCATAGTTTAAAAATCGAATCGCAACATTTTTCTTAATGATTTCAATAATTTTTTCGTCATCCAGATGATTTATTTTTTAAAGATTTATCGTACGCACGTGTAGCTTGATTGAAATTGAATGGAAGCTTGCAATTAAATGAGTGACAACTTTTTACGACAAAATCGACAAATGATAACCCATACATACCTAACTACCTTTCCTATTCTCTAAAACTCGACAAGGGTATCGTTTCTTGACGTCTGTCTATTATCAAACTTCAATGGTGAATGTAATAATTATATTGTCTCGATCTAGAATTTGTTCAGCAATTCAACTGACTCATCTTTCTGTATCATCTTCATTCTCGATGTTGTCTTTGAGAACTAATACCAAGAGAAGTAGTCGAGTTTGTCAAAGGAAATTGAAAGTTTTTCAAAGTCAAGATGGTAAATACAGGCTGACTGTGGCAATATCAAAGTAAAATACTAAATAATAGATATTAGGAGACTCACAGGAAGTTGACATGCAATGATAAAACTTTTTGAAAATTATTTCAAATGTCTGATACTGGTTGGAAGAAAAAAAATTGAAACTAAACTTGTCATTATGGATTATCATCAAATGTCTAGTAATGATTTATACACAATTAACTACATGTAATAATTAGTAATGGTAATAATTATTGCAAAACAATCTTAAACATTCAGCTACATTACATATTTAGTTTGATGAATCGTACATAAATACTGATATCGTGAAAATTTTACATTAAGCATAAAATGTGAGCAAAACAAAATTTTTGCTTAGTGTTTCTGACAATCCACTGTGTAATTGTAATTAATATGATATAAACTACTACATTAAAATTACAGGTTACATGTATGTGAAATTCATGTAACGCTGAAATACATAATTAATTATACTTCTAAAAAGAAAATACAGATAAAGAGTAGATCAGAAAGCAAATAAAAAAAATGCAGATTGACATATAATTTTTTTTAATTTGGGAGAGCAAACATTAGAAAGATTATAATTGCGGTTTGGAACTAATAATTATAGGCATAGTGCATACGTACTAAGGTACGTATCTAAATTATATGCAATTATACGGATTAAATAATGATTACAATTTTCTGGTCGTCGTCTATAATGTAAAAGGTATTGGATTAGTAATTATTAGTGTGTTTAGAATATCGTCTATGTACTATATAGAATATAGAAGGTAGAAGAAAATCATTTTAATAAAAATAAAATAACATAATACGATAATAAAAATTTGCAAGCGTCAACTTGATATGATTATGATTACCGAAATGGAAAATATGGAATACGGAAAAATGTGCATAACTAAAGTTTGTATAAAGAAATGGAATTTGAAAATGATATGATACGATACGATTACGATATGATAATGTTAAGGCTAATAGAGACGAGACGAAAGAAGCGAGACATTTACGAAAGAAGTTTGGAATTACCTAATTTAATTTATTTTTTTGATTCAGAGTTACATAGAATGAATTGCAGGCAATTTTAGATTACTATAATAACGCTACTTAAAAGTAGTAAATTATTTTATATATAACTATAGAAAACGAGCATTAGAATTTACTCTGACTTTATAAACCTTAAACTAGGAAATTCTATAGTACTAGTTCTAGAATTGAGTCTGCATTATTTGTAATGTAATATGAACCTTGTTAAACTTCAGAAAACAGACTACGACTACAACAAACCCAAACCGAAACTGAATACCAAATCGATAAAACAGCAACTGATAGACACGAAACAAAAACTCATTTATTTTTCTCTATTTATTTTCCCTTTTGTCCTACTCTGACGTTTTATCTCCCATTGCAGACATAAACGTTTCATAAAATTGTCAGAAACTTACGACGAGAACTGCGTACAAGTAGACAATTTAGTAACTATAGAATTATAGGTAATAGGTATACTATACAAGAAGAAGAGAAATGTTCTGATTGCCGATTATCAGTTCTGGTCTGGTTCTGAATAGCTCGGGATTTCCGAGAAACGTATCAAAAGTGTATTATATATCTTTAAGAAAATGGAAGCCGAGAGGGTGCAGCAGATAGATGCCGAGCAGACGATGAACATGATGTTTTTTTGTCTTTCAATGTGATTACAATTTACAATTACAACTTTTTCCTCTACTATTTATTAGAATGTAACTGTTTAACTAAGTGTAATGTACTGTAACTATAATATTTCTTAAAAAATAAAGATTTTCTGAAATTAAAATTTTTACTTACAAGTTATCAATTACTTGATTACAGGTAGATGGTAGCCATTGTAGCCAACTGTAGAATTAAGTAGGATATAGTTATTACGAAGAAGAATGTTAGGAGAAACAAAACAACATGCGTCGTCTGGTTCAATAATATTATATTATAGTATAACATTTACAGCAAACTATAAACTACAGCCAATAAATCAATACATACGAAGGAGGAATCAACGTTGTTTAGCATTTTTCAGAAATTACGATAACTATAATAACAGTACATAGAATAAAAATACGCTGACTCGTATAACTTTAATAACAAACTGTACGAAAATAAGATGTTTAAGTATGGATGCAGTCTTTGTATGTTGTAACGCTAACAAATAATATAAATTAAATAAATTCAAAAATTTCATTAAGGACATGAAAGGGAAAATTAGAGTAAAATTTAAAATTGCAATACAAGACGCAGTATAAAAGCTTTGGACAACGATGACTCAATAATGATTCACATATACCGGAATGAATCTGAGTGATTACCATTACCAAATACCGATTCTGTTATACAAGTATAATTATACCTTGCAGTAGCAAATATCTACATAACACATACCAATAACAAGTATGGAAAAACAGTATAAATATCTCCGATGTAATTGTCTTCTTGAAACTCAATTTATATACCCGCTGTTTATGTCTGTACGAATTTAATAAAAATAACATCAAAGGAATTCATTAATTGAAAGTTTACATTAAATAAAATGCATTGTTCGAATCTTCCCGTAAAAATACAAATGAACTTTTTATGTTTCATTGAAACAAAAGCTCTGACTACAAATTTGTTTTGACGTTTCGTCTAAAATTTGCATTTATGACTTTGTAAATAATGTCGACGGCTAACTGTATACTGCTTTCAGAAATTACAAATAACGAAGAAGCAGAAAATTAAAAGTAAATATTAAAATGCACTTCGGAATTCGTAATTGCAGTTGTGGGTGAAATAAGTCACTTGATCCAAGTTTCGACGTAAGGCAAATGAACAAGTATTTGGTATATGGTTGAATTGGCTGCATATAAAGCTGCTTCTAACATTAACAATAAATGTATTTCTTTGTACTACGTATGTATGGTAATTATACTAACATTCGTGCTGATGGCAATAAATATTTAAAATTAATCAAAATAGTTCACATATATAACATACTTACTTACATATATATATATATATACCAATATTATAAATTAATAATTCATTGCGGGCTACTAGTTAGTAGTAATAATAATTATAACGTGTAAAAAGAATACTATTTGGTGGATTAAATGTCGATTGTTTTTGTAATAATATAATCATAATCCTTAATCACGATTGCTATTAACGTGTTAGTACACTAAAGCAGCGTTTCCTTTTGTTCGACCTTTATTTTTTAAATTCTGTCGTAGTTTTGAGAAACATGAGTGAAAATAGAATCAGGCGTAGTTTTGTTCAATTTTCCGTAGTCTGTTAACGTGTCAACAGTCGCACAAAATTCAATGTCATGACATAGTCTGCTTTCGATTTACGACGTACCATGAAAGTTTTAATTAGCTAAACGGAAAATCTTTTAATGAAGTCAAATGTGTATCTTCAGACTTAAAACTGAGTGTGTAGTTTTCAGATGAATTATATATGCTGGTTTCCTTATAATTATTCTGAATGTTTGCCCATTCCACTTGTATTCCACTTTTACAAATTTAATTTTTTGTAAAAATTTCTCTACAATTACATTGCTATTTATTTTCTAGATATATTAATTGACATTACTTTTATTTCACTTTAGCTTTCAAATAATAAAATGTTGTCTTATTTCAACTTTTGTCAATGATCTGATCAGGATATATTTTAAAAGTTTGAATTCTTAAAACCAGTTCATTTAAATCAAGGACCCGCAGAAAGCAAAGCTAAGTACTTCTGCTTTAAGGAAAATAGTAAAAAATCAAAAGTAAATTGAACTCTCTTAATTTTGGATAATGAAAGTCAATATACCAGTGTTTAATAACTTATTACAATCGGTTAATGGATTTTAGAACGATATTATTATTAACGATTATTCATTTAAAATATTGTGTCTGTAGAATGTCAGTCAATTCGTAGTCGACCGAACTCAATGGAAGTTTCATGCAAAATACTTATTGGCACAATTTACAATTGCTCTTTGTTCTGCATTGCTTTTTTATGTTAGGGTAGGTTAGCGAAGTTCAATGATACTTGCTAATAGCTGATGCATTCATTACGCTGATCTTCTAGATCAGATGATGCAGCCAAAGCTTTAGGCAAAATATGCAAATATTGTTTCTTAGGTTCGGGTTTGACGTTTTAAGTAATGATTATTATTTCGAACAGCTATTTGTTTCATGTAGTAGTGAAACGGCAAGCAGAACATGTTAAGAAGCGTCTAAAATCTGAACTGTTTTAATGCACTGCTTAAGTTCAAAATGAATAAAATGTGTTTGAATTTAAATGAAATGAAGAATTTAAAGCTATTTGCAAGAAATTGAATACGAATGCAAGCCAAAAAATATATACCGATATAACAATAATATTCTTGCTGCGGCTATAATATCAGAGTATAATTAGGAAAAATTAGGAAAAACTACAACGCAACGACTGTGTCTGTACTGTACTGTAGCTTTGGTTGCCGTATATGTGAAATGATGTGAATAACATGTCAATAATAAAGTATTACTAATGGATACAAAAATACGCATATATTCATATTCACAAAGCTAATGAAATAATATTCTCTGAAAAATCTGTCTGATATCTGATCTATTTAAAGTAATGGAAGAAATAATGCATTCAAGTATGTTTGCTCTAAGATTTATATGATGTAAGTATCCAAACAATACATACTAATTACACAGAATATAAATAATAAAAATTGTTGGCTTTTGGAAAAATGTACAAGGACTTAACAGTTAGCATTAACATTAATTATTATGATTATTATTACATGAAAAAAACAAATAGGAGGTAGTCAATTTATAACTCTATAATTGCTACCTACTCATTATGTAATACTACTAGGTATATGATGTAATAGCGACAGCAACAATCGTGTTCCAGCACATGTACGTACCTATTTAATTTATTTGATGACTTGAATGAAAAACGAGAATACTTCTTTTTCACTTTACTGAAAGTCTCATCAGTTTATCCATTTTTGTTGCCTGTTGTTTAGTTAATACTTAAAGAATATGATAATAATATTACTTACTTTCTACTTATCTACACGATGTTGTCATTTTGAATCTTCAGTATCTGTGTGTCATTGTTTTGTAATTAATTTTCAGCACTTGAATCCTAAATCTAGTTTTAAAAGTTGCGACAATAAGTTCTAAATCTCAACAAAAATGTTCTGCAACTAGGTACTTGACATAGTCAAACTAAATTATTACGGGGAAGAAATTCTATATATGTATACGTTAAAAACTGTAAAATTGCCCACATTTGTTGTGAAATACAGTACAGTATGTTAAATAGGAAAAACTCATTGTCGGATATTGTATCATATTTTTAATGAAAAGGCTGGTTTTATTGAAAGCTGGAAAGAAGGGGGAAATTCTGAAATACTGAATTATGAAAGTAAATGGTAACGGTTTGGGTCTCATTGATTACCTTATAATTAGTAATAGGGAGAGTAAGGTGAACAACCTGTCTTTGCTTGGAAAAAAATCTGTACAGTTTGATAAAGTTTGCATTTATCGTAAAGAATATGTGCTGAAAAAAATGAAAATGAAATAGAAATGGTCAATAAGAGTAATTATTGTGAAAAGTAAAAAATTTGAATTCATAGTCTTGTGACATAATCTCGAAATTATCACTGCTAGCTATGTTATTTATTTCTTGAACAGCGCTTCAATCATATTTTTTACATTATATTTATTATAAATCTGTAATATTCGCATATTACATTATCAACATAATATGCTTTTAGTGCATGGTATGGTCATGGTGCTGTGAAATTTTTGAATCGATTTTTTTATACATAGGTAATATATTTTTTATGAAAACAATTATTTACTTTGTGCATATCCGTGTTGTGTTTTACAATTTCAGTTCACCTTTCTTGGAGTGGAACTTTTTCTTGATTGTTTTCCTGTATGTTGATTTTTGAATCACATTGTGTTTTAATATGAACATTAAAATAACAATAGAATTACCTACAACTCAGATTATTAAAGAAATAATAAAATAAAATGCTTACATAACCCTCAATACGAACAATTGCGTGGAATAAATATTGTAGCAATTCAAACAAGTTATGCTAAATTGTAGCTGTAACGATAGTCCATAAGTCTAGAGTAACAAAGTCGAACTAAATAAATAATTATATACAGTAGGTAAGATGCATGTGTATATCTGTGTAAGTGTGTGACTGTGTCTCTGTCAAGAAAATTGGATTTGAAAAAATTGTAGAAATTGTCAAAGGCAATCAAATTATCTGATAATACATAATATAAATAAAAGTATTGCTGCATTAACGTGAGTATAAAAGTTAATGTAAACATGTAATGAGTACCTACTTATAGTTGGCTTAATACAGTTACAATGTATAATTATTTATTATTAGATTCTTCATATTTGGCTATGACATGACACGTTATATTGCCATTGCACGTTGTAGACTATATTTGAAATATCATGCATTATGGATCTTTAATATATTATATAGATTTATTATATTAAATTTCTGAAGAGAAAAAAACAAGGTGAAAATCAACGTGCAAAAATTTTAAAATGATTCCACATTCTTTTTTCAAGTCCAAGTTGAAAATAATGTGATGGATCATTTTGAAGAAAACATAATAATGTTATAATAAATAATCATTATCATATCTACTATTTCAAATGTTAAAAAATGCTGTTTAGTTTGTACTTTTTACAAAAATTTAAAATCGTAAAAAATAATTATTCATTTTTTATGTGTAATTCATTTGCTAACTGCTAATAAAGTTAAAAGTGAAAAATTAACCTCACATTGTAACAATTTCTTTCATGCTGTTCATCTGGACCGTAAGAATTGGGATGCGTTCGAACCAACTAATGAAATCATTCATCATTACCACAAAATTTAGCATAGTGCAAGTCTTTGGAATCGAGAATCAACACGGTAACCTACATATACCACGGGCATAATCTAAATGGCAACATAAGGGATTCATAATCACAATAATTATTTATTCATCTCTTAATAACTTTCCAGTTTCTCACATATTATAGGCTGAATATTGTACTTAGGAGTACTTAATAGCTGAATAACATAACAACTAAATTATGGCTTAATTAATAGTTAATATAGTCACGGCAAAAGGATTAGGCTGTAAAACTAATCATCAATAGACTAGAACGATTGAAGGTTAAAAAAATCTGTTAATTTCAATGTTTATGCTTACATGCATACACACTAAGTTAATAGGATTCATCGACACCAAAAAAAATTTTAATATTTAACTTAAATTCCCTTACAAAACATTTAATGATCGTTATCATACTTATGGCAGTGTTCAGCTGAAGAAGAAGGGGAAGACAACCAAACCGAAAGTAGCAAAACGATAAGTAGAGAGATAATTACATATAGTAAGTTTTCAAGCTTGCTTTGCTTCTTTTTCATTTCAGTTTGAATTTTGTCAACAATCTGCAAAGGTACGACAAGAATCAGGAAATTACGTCAACGATATTGCCACTAACGTCGTCATTAACAAAATGAAATACATAACAAGTAGCAGGTGCAAAAAACAATGTATGTACTTAACACTACACTTACTCTTTGCTCGATCTGGTTTAATCCTTTACGCATTTCGTCTTCATTCATGGTCACAAGATTAGCACCACTTGGAGAAACCATAGCTTCGGTTATAGATGTGTCAAGACTGCAGCCAACACGATGATTTTCAATTCGCATTTCTTTGCTTGCAAGTTTCTACAAATAACATGATATAATATTCTATATAACATATGTAGGTATATAAATAAAATATATGAATACACAAATAATCAACTACGTCAAGACAAATTATTTGTAAAACTAGTACAATGTCGAACATGAGCAGGGCGTGGAATATTTTTTAGACATGTTTATAGTTACCTTCCACATTTTGCTCAAGTCTCCGTGAATATCAGAGCTGTCACTTCCCTGATGATTTCCATTTAATCCATCAAGTAATTCTTTTGGAGCGACGATTACTTGAACTTGGAATCTTTCATGCCCGATGGATCGGAGGTAGCCGCCTGACTGAACTGTAATTATCACATTGCTGGTAGCATTAGCCTCGATCAGTCCAAGGGTGGGACGAACGTGAAATTTTTCTGGAGCAGTCGTCTTTATCTAACAGCACAAATAAAAGGAACTTAAATTACCAACTCAAACGAAAATAAATGAGCCTCTACACTGGTTGCTAAGTGCATTATTCTTCCGGTAAATAATGACGTAAAGTAATACTTTGTAAATCAATGCTTCATTTCCCGGAGCCACATTGCGTATTTGAAATCGCCCGGAGACCCTATCCGAACTATCTTTCGTTAAAACGATTCGATCGGTAACATCCACGAGGAAAGGGCCATCTAAAAGGGTATCAAACAATAGGTTAAGCTAGTTCTGTATTATGATATAAACAAAGAGCGTATTCTAGCATCAAAGTAAAGCCATTTGTCTATGATTTTTAGAAGAGGATATGAATTGAGTCAGTCCTACCCGATGACTCCACATTCATGCGTCGGACAGGCTCTGCAAAATTGGTTCTAGGACTCGGAGTTTGAGTTTGACTTCCTCTCATATCGTCGCCATCGGTCATTTCATCCACACCAGACAACTGAAGCTACACAAAATAATAGATAAAAATTAAGCAAGTTATGCATTAAATCAAATGATCGGTAACGTCTAGACACCCGCACCAAAATATATTCATAGTATTAACCCATACAGACATACGTCAAGGGTTCAACTAACTCTGTCTTTCCGAGCTTGAAGCATTTGTGGTTCGCTAATTCCACCGACGGCAGTTTGAAAGTTTTGTTGTGTACCGTTTTGTAATACTTTACTGGCTGGTGCTGGTAATACTTCTGGCTCAAACTTATACTTGTAGTTATCTTTTCCACCCCATTCAGCTAACTGATTGTCTACATCAATGAATTCTTTAATAGTCTTCTTATTCACAAACTTTACTCTCTCGACAAATTTTTCCGGTAGCCATCCTTTGATGATTTTCCAAGCAGCTATGAGAATCAAGAATCAAAGCTTAACAAATGATATAATTACAATGCATAAAACGATATTGAATTGAATGAATGATAAATAATACTGTTACTAACAAAATATCTAAATAGAAATAGGGTGGGGATACAGATGCAAGGACAAAATACATTTAACCTTGTACACACCAGCTCGCTCTGAATGGACATATAATTTAAATCAATTACTTCGTGAATATCACATGGCCTTCCTTGGCCTGCTACAATTTTTAAGCTCCTCGTATTTGCTTACCACTGCCGACTGCCGCGGTAGACTGGCAGGGCTAGTAATAAATAAGGCTGGGGGAGGGAGAATATATATACATAGGAAATATACACTTAAAACGAAATACTGAAAGCTAAAAATTTATTATTCTTGCTATTATTGTTATTATTACTACCTTACTTCTTTGGATAGGCTAAACAAGACATGTATTGACAAAATAAAAAAATGACCTAATTTTGAGCTTGTTGCGAAGAACTTTATATTTACTGTAATACGTTACTAAGCATTCAAATCACTTCCTCTGTCTTAGAAAGGTATAGACTGAAACAGCAGAGCTTTCGAGTTAGGTTTCGACGTGAAGACTGTTGCAGCTATCATAAATAATAGTGGGCTATATCAAACAGAAATAATGTTAACTAGCATTTTACTTCCATGTAAAAAGGTTCATGCAAAAGAACAATTTTCTTTCAAAATACATAATATGGACATTAATTTTGAATTATATTTCAACAAGACAAAATTCTATTACACGTTGATTTGCATTCCTTTTTTTGAGGCACTGAATAATTTAGAGTACATTTCTGCCAACGGTTAGGGAGTACTTTAAACGACAATTGTAGACACTGCTGTTTACAAATGTTTGTATACAGCTGTGTTTACAGCGCATTGTCTACATTAAAAATGTTTACAAATGTTTGAGAAGCATTGGTACGGTGTTCACAAATGTTTGCAAAAGCCCACCAGTACTGAAAGCAAGGTTTTATATAATTCGTAAGTAGTGTTAGAGGTACTAAAGGGCATTATTTGGTACTTATTAGGTGTACGTCATTTTAGCTTTGATTTGCAGCCTTTGAATTCTCAACATAAAGTTTCACAAATGACACATCGTAAGGTCACACAGATAAGATATGAGCTAAAATATTAAGGACAAACCATTGAGTAACCACGGCATTTCATAGATCATGAGGTAATTGACAAAATATGGATAGTAAGTTTTCAGGAGGGTGATAAGGTAGCGAATGAAATCCATGTCCATATTATTCCAACCCGTTCCGTCCATGTCGAAGACAACGGAAATCTGGTCACTCTTCGAAACCCTGAAAGTAATGAATCCAACGTCAATCTCAATCCCAATGTTGGCTGACAGATATGAAATCGTATGAACACCTGTGACAACAACAAATGTAGCAAACTTACCTTTCAATTCGTTCAAAATAATAAACGATAAATTTCTTGAGGTTTTCTATGTCCTCCACTCCCTTATTGTGGTACTTGGCTTTGAAAATTAACAAATCCTTTCCATAAACATCTTTATTTCTGATGAATAGAACACCCTTTTCGAACAGGTGCGAGGGAAGTTTCTTCTCGTTTAGTTCTACAGTTATTCAAATCATCAGAATCCGTACCACCTTTCACATGGTAGAATTTAACAACATTAAAACAAAAATATTTCTGCGGTTAATTCACTCACCATTAGTACCGAAATCTTTCCTCCACTGTAAACATTCGAAAAGCATATCAGCAGAAGCATTGATATCCATCTCTGTATGCGCAATAAATCTCGTCATCCATTTGTCGTCAGTCTTGACTCTCTCCACATCATTCGCACAAAAATCTATATAAAATTGACAGGGACGAATATAGATAAAATTACTAAAATAAATTCAACTCGACTTCCACCCACCTTATATAGCGTAATGGCAGCTTAATGAAAACCCACATTACCCAAGTCATTTTAAAATTCTAAGTATAGTGCTTTTTGTTTAAGTATAATTAGTTGTTAGTGTTCTACATTATAATTATTTTTACGTGCCTACAGAATAAAGATTGGCAAATTCTTTATCAACTGTAATTGGTCATATTACAACGTGTCAACGCATAAAATTATGTACTCAACAATCCAGGCCACGTTGAATTTTACCGTGCCATGTGTATATTGTGAACAATGAACTTTAAATAGCGATAAAATATTCATAGTTTAGAATAATGCTATACATGTTTGAAATGACATCCCCGGGATCATAATAATTCCAATCCGCGTGAAAATCTAATGTCATAAAAGTTTGAAACATTTAAAGAGTATAACTATGCTCGGAAACAAACTGGCATCGTATCCCATTATCTAAACGAGCATAAATAATCATAAAAACAAACGCTAAATCAGTTAGCGTTTTTCACGGATGCTACAAAAACGTAGAGATTAGCATAACTAATTGCGATTAAACATGAATCATACCT
>JAAXYX010003713.1:0-13722 GCA_036851915.1 Ptenothrix huangshanensis | reverse complement strand
GGCAAACGAAATAAAACCAATGAATTCAATTTGATTATTTGATTGTATTAATTATGTAAAGGGTTTTCTAATCAAATGTGTGAAGGTGACAAACTCTTAACGTTCACACGTCAACAAGCCAAAGTCAAAGTCAAAGTGGTAAGTCTCTTCCATCTTCATTATATGTATCAAAAATGTCACACTTTTCCAAGGGATTCCATGATTACGTCCTTTGCCCTTTCTCTTACACTATTTTTTCCAGTTCTGCACAAAGTTGGTTGTTAAAGGCTTGGGTGGTTTGTTCTGGTTTGGTCTAGTTTTTAGTTGCAAATCTTGAGTGTCCCCTGAACTAACATCGAAGGAACACGAAGAAGATGGAACTGGAGCAACTTGTACTTGTATACCTACATGCAGTTTTGTGGTGTCGCCAAAATGTCTTTCTTGAATACTTCTGGAATAAGAAGTACCTACCCAAATGTTGTCCATAGTGTTCCACCACCACCGCCAACACCAACACTAACACCAACCCAAACGAACTTCGAACCAGTGCAGAACCAGAACCAGGACCAGGACTAGGACTAAAACCAGAACCAGCAAACCATCAACTAGAAGACCCGACCATATCCCAAACTACAACGAAAGCATTAGTTCCTCTCTTCTGCCTCTGCTTCTGGTTACTTCTTGTCATTGTGCATTAGTCCCATTACTACATTTCCATCGTCTCTATCAAGACCAACTTGACTTGACAATCTTTTTTTTTCTTCAGATGAATTTGGGTGGAGAAGACAAGACTATAGAAGAGAAGACTAGAAGAACCCTTTACCAATACTCGTTCCCTCGTTCTCGCCCTACTATCCTCTAAGAGCTTCTTCCACTTTTCATTTCATTTCAATTCGAATAGGAATACGAATTGGATCTCATCCTAATGAAGGCAACTAACTATCCCATATGTATAGAGAACCAAGACCCAGACCAGGAAACCCTCTATTCGTCTGTTCCAGTTCCGTATATACGCAGGAATCACAAGGAAACTCTTTATGATCTACAATCTACAGTTACTGCAACTGTTATAGCACATGGGCAGGATATAGATACTTATTGCAATATAGACGATGTGTTACTTTTTTCTCAATGAATCCCCACTCATCGTCAGTCGTTCAGTCGTGAGGGCAGAGAGAAGTGCAAAGGAAGACGCAAGACCAAGAGCGAGAGAAAGAACAAGAAGAAAATCTGTGATCATGTGAGTTTCTTACAGCAAACATTTTCTAAAGTAAGTGTACTTATGTAAGCTGTGCCGCGATACTCCCTTGTATATAAATCATATGGATATGTTCTAAGTCGAGACTCTCTTTACATATGTAGAACTGCTCAGCTGTAGGTACTTACGTACAGCTTTTTGCAAGTTGTTGAAACTTTATGAAGAGAAGAAGGAAAGAGAAGAAGGGAGGAAAAAACGATAGATACAATGGGATTAGATTGCAATTGGAGAGCAAGAAAAAAATGGAGAAAAAAGTGGGCTGGCTGTCCTTTTTGTCTGTTCTGTCTTCGCCTTCTTCTTCTGCTTCGTTTTCTATGCAGCTCCTGCTTTCCTTTTCGCTTTCGGTTTCGGCATCGGCATCGGCATCGGCATTGGCAGTGGCACTGGCTTCCACTTCCCTTTGCCACTATTCCGCTTCCAAGTCCACTTCGGCATGTCTGTGTAGGTATACGTATATCTGTCTGTGAACAAGTTGACCAAGACCAAGGAACCGAAAGAAGAGGAAGAAGAAGACCAGAAGATCAGTTGGTAAGTAGTGAGTAGGCACCTATAGCCCAGTCCAGTACCACTTACTACTTTTACTTTCTCAGACCAATTCATGCCATGCCATGCCATGATGCTATATGCAATACTTCTCTCCCATTTCGATTGAATTAGTTTCCTTTCTGCTGCGAGGCAATCAATGCCAAACCGATGCGATGCAATGCTTGTGATGGCATGCCATCATGTAATGCAATATCGTGCTCATGTAGGATGTGGGCGAGCAGACGTAATAATGCAAGGAATACTAAGTGGTTAAGGGGATAAATGGAGGATGATATAAAGATGGACGTGGACGTGGACCTTCAAACTTGGCTGCTTTATGAATCCACATTATCTAAATCAAGTAGCTACTTAACTATCCACATCTATACTTCCTTCTCTTATCCCTATCTCCCATCCAACCATCTTATCATTATCCCACCATCTACAAATCACAAATCTCCGTGACTAATCGCAAGAAAAAGAAACTGTTGACTTTATTCCTTCTCCTATACCATTCCATGCCATGTCATTCCCTCCACTGCATTCCTGCAACTCAACAAATGCACAAGGCCAACTACCAGTGCCTATCTTTACTGAGGAAACTACGCTGATATGATATCAGATGAGATCTTTCGTGTCGTGTCCTGTCCTGTCTTGTCCTCTAGTCTCATCTCATCCACATCAATGTGAAATACCTATACATGGACCTACATATGCGATTATATACAGCTACCTAGGAAGGTACTTACACTTACTGATACTGACATGTTTCCACAGCATAAGTAGTCAAAACTAAAGCTATCACTGTAGCTATCTCGGTCTTCTTGTTCTTCTTGTGGAAGCGAAAGTAAAAAGGAAACGAGAACGATGAAGGAAGCCACTAGAAACTAGAAAGTTTGCTACCAAACTCATGCATGCCCATGCCCATCTACTTACGCGAGGACGAGGAATCAAAATAGTTTGGAAAACTGTTCTCGAGTTGAGTTGCTTCTCCTCTCCTATACACTACTTCTTCCTCTACTTCTCCCAGTCGCTCCCGTCTCCACTCAAACAAAGTGCTGAGTTTGGCACAAAATCATTTTATGAGTTTCTCAATCCATTATTCCAGCTCAATCCCAATCCGAATTCGAATCAAACCAAAGACCCAAAGAACTACATGGAACCGAACAGAACCACACCACACCAAACCAAACCAGAACAAGAACCAGAGTAACCGACCAACTAACCAACAAGAAAAGCTTAGGAGACGAAGACAGTGCATGAGTGGCATAAGTTTAGAGAGTATCTACTTATGCATTTATAACACCAGCATGAGAACCAGAGCCAGAACCAGAACCAACATTTTCACCACTATCACACAGTCACCACACATATGCATGAAGATAAGTATCCACAGTTCAGCTCCGGAAACCAGTGAAGAATCAAAGTCTCAAGTATTTTATCTCAAGTATTCCAAATCCGAAACCAAATCCAAAAGCTTGTCCGTCCAGCCCAAGTCCAGCTCCAGGTTCAAGTCAAAATCTCGATACCACAACTGATAAATAGAAGTCAACTGAAACTGATAAATGATCAAATTCAGATAAGTCTCGACTAAGGACCTGGGAAAATTGTGGGCAAAACCGAAACCGAAGTGAAGGCAAGCACGCACGCATTATGCGAACAGAGGAAAAAACGAAATGAAAAGAAACGAGACGAAATGAAATAAAATGAAACGAAACGCGCTGATGACAAAAAGAGATAAGATAAAGACAACCTTCCACTCGATCTACTCTAAACCCCGAAACCAAACCCAAGTATATATATACATATATACAACCGAAATCTTGAAGAAACTGAAAATTACTGCCAACATTTACCACCAACACCAAACCCAACCCACCCATCCACCATCCACAGCCACATCCACCCTCATCCATTATTTTTAATGATATTCTTCCCAAAACCAAGACCAAGACCCAGACCTAGAGGACAGAGAGGACAAGCACCATCACCCGCACCAGCACCACAAGACGAAATTCGAAAATTGGAAATGTTTTCAACTTTGCCTGTTTATCATCCCGAATTATCTATTATCTACGCACACCCACACACACATTCACTCTCTCTCTCTCTCATCGACATCCACAAGCACTCGGATAGAAAATCGAATCGATGAATTCAGACAGAAAGTTAAGTCTAAAAGTCAAGGCTATTGCTAACCTGGAAAATATTCGACTACTTAATTATCATCGTTTCATTTTCCACACAGTCTCGCAATCGGCCTCTTAAGTCGCTATTCCTATCCCAGTGCTCGTATAGCACCTACTTAATTTATATTTACAATTCACATTTTTTATTTCTATCCGCTCATTGGAGAGGGACGAAATTTCAAATTAGCCCATTACCAAGAAGAAATGGGGAACCACTTTGAATCCCAATCCCAATCGTGAAGCCGACTGTGTACGCAATTATAGGTTTATAGGTTATACGTATGTGTATGAGTCATTTATAATTGCACACCTACCATGTATAATCATAGAAAAGTAGAATTACGCATTGGTCCTATATACATTTAGGTAAATGGCTTGGTTCAAGTTACGTTTACTACTATAGGATACTGAGCCATACTGCATTCAAGGAATTAATGAATGAACGAGCTTCTTGGTATATAAAGGTAATATAAGTCAAGTGTGCTAGGTGTACTAGGATTGATATGCCTCGGTACGTAGACCTTCATGGCACCGGTAGCCGTAGAAAAGGGAAAGTTTTGACGTGCCTACTGCCTACACTTCCTATATCCTTTCAATATACTCTTGCTCTACTTGGATTCTAATGCGAAAACGAACGCGGCAGTTGCTACAGATGTATAGATATCTCACCTATAGGCACAACTGCACAGACAGGGAATTGAGAGTTGCCCTTGCTTGCCCTACTGTCCTCCTATAGAATCCATTACGACGGAAATACCAGAGCAGAACTGGAAAATTTGTCGTCAACTTTACCAACGTACTCATTCACTCAAGAAGTAAGAGACTACGAGTGAAGAGTGCAGATACAGATGGAGGATAAGGATGAACTATGAACTATGCTGGACCATTCCACCGTAGCCTGTCTGACTGACTGGAGAGTTCCACTTATTTCTCTCACGTCCACCCATTTACTCTACAATAAGGGAGCCGTGAACGTGCTCAAGTTTCTTAAAAACTCGCCAAAAAGTCAGTGCCAGGCCACATCAAGCCAGGCTAGACCAGGCTAGACCAGACCAGACTAGATCTGAGCCAAGGCAAGTCAAGTTACCACAGAGGCCCAAAGCCAAGCCGAAGTCGGAGTCGAGTCCAACAGCAAACTCCAAGTAGAAACCACTACATCCCAGACCAGCAGACCACAGCGTCAGGAGTACGATAGTACAGAAGACGAAGACACAAGCGCAAAGCAATGCTACAGTTTAAGCCAAGAGCCCAAAAAATGGAGATGGCATGCCATGCCATGTCATGGCATGGAATGGATATAGTCGCCGAAACCAGAGTCGAAGTTCAAGCCGTCCATTACCTCCCTTGTCCCAAATGGCATGGTCACAAATATAATATAACATGGGGGAACCGAATCCCAATCCGAGACTGGTAAAAAATCCGACGTTTTTATAATCGAAATTGTCCCCCACAAGTTTAACTTTTACTTTCTACGTACAGATAAAAAAACAAGCAATGTTCTGCCTGCGTGCATAAGGCACAATGAAGGTTGTTGGTATTCCCAGGAACCACTATGATAGATTTATTCATTATGGTGCACTCACTGTATTGCACGACATGGCATATGTGGCATGGAGTTGCATTTATATGATATTATGTTATATGGCGTTTATAGTCAGCGTGACTTGGCGGTGAGGTCAAGAGCATTTTGGTACCGTCTCTGGATTTAGACTTGGATTTAGATCCGTCTTTGGCTTGGGCTTTCTTAGCATGACATTAAATTGTGCGGTAAGACGTAAAGTGATTTCATCCTGTCACTTTGCCGTCACACACGCAATGGCAAGGCGACACAAGACACCATGAACTACGAACACGCAGACGAAAAGGAGTCAAATGTAAAAAGTCTACTACACATGGAGTACAAAGCAGATATTGCTAAAAAGCAACGGAACCATATGGCATGTGGCTACTGGCTAGCCGTGAACATGCACTTTGTCTTCCCTTCCCTCTTTCCGTCACTTCCTCCTTTGTAACAGAAACCCAAACCGTTTTATAATTCTGTGGGAAAATTATAAATCTAATATACTTATCTCCATGCAATAGAAATATATAGCGCAGCCTGATACCCACTGCAATGTCCGAGCAATCACAATCGTAAGTCTTAATCGCAATACATAATTCTATCAAAATGTGTATTTCCTATCTTGAGGTCCTTTGCTTACATTCCCTTTGCTCACTTGATTTCGTTTCTATTTACTTGAACTTGTTTAATTGAAACGAATGGTCTGCGCTGTGGGACTGACACTGAGGGAAACGATAAGAAATTAAGTCTCTCGGCTCAGAATCATAGCAGGGGAATGGAAACGCTTTTACTCTATCGTCGTGCTCAACTTGTCGGTCAAGTGAGAGTGAGAGTCGCAGGTACTACATACTGTGCTGGTAGTCTACTGCATCGTGTATTGTGTATCTGTATCCTGAGCATGGGAATTGAGTATGTGTGGGTGTTGCTCGTTCTTGTCTTCTCTTGTCTCGTCTTTCGTTTCTTCTTCGTCTACTTTTTCTTTTCACTACACACACACGCAATCTGAATTCTTTTGTCTTTGAGGGAAAAAGTTGAAAATCCGTGACACAGAGCGTCAAAACCTTCTACTTTGTATTCCGATGACGCTAGCAAAGCAATTTTAACGACAATCACATGAAACCTTTAACGTCCAATCTTTCTTGTTCTTCTTCCACTGTACTATACTCCTTCGACTTGTTCTTCTCTTCCTCAAGACTTTTTACCACAAACTCAAGTATAAAGACCAGAGAAACTTGACTACTTGACTACTTGACCACAACAAGAGACAACAAATACGAAACGAATGCAGAAAGTCAACTTTTACTGTGCACAAGCATATGCTTCTCGCACTAGTGGACTACTGTTGCTGTTGTCCGAGCTGATTTTAAAGTTTCAAAGTGGGCTAAACTTCTAGACATAGGTAGGCTAGACCAAGGTATGTGTGGGAATCACTGGACAACCAAACTCCACTGGTCGTATCAACATGAACATCAAATACCACGTTCACATCCAACTCCATGTCCATGTCCATGTCCATGTCGACGTCCATGTCTATGAAATCTTTGAAGATTGGATCCTATCAGATCAAACTAGATCAGATGCTACACGTACATTCCAATCCCTCGCAGAATACATTATCCATCCACAGTTCGCCAAAGCATCCATATGTAGACACTTTAAGACTCAGGTTCTGCAAAAACTTTCAAACAAAAGGGATTCAGCTTTGCGGACCGTTAGAATTTGAAAAAAAGGCATGAGCGCAGAATATCAGACGGCGTAGCGTATGTATGTGTAGAAGAGCATTGCAAAGTACCCACCACATATATAACATAGTGCAGCATCCAAATCCAAGAAACGTCTTACATGTTACTCTTTTAAACGGCCAATGAATACTCAAGTTTTCACCAGTCAGCCTAGTCAGCAGAGCGTGTCTAACGAAGATAAATTTTAAACGATTCAAAAGAAGCGAAAGAGCGTTTAGCTGACATTAGACTAGACGACATGGAACGGGATTCCTACGTATAGCTATAGAACCGTTCCTTCCATGTCCACACGAACATGTATATGTACGTAAGACAAAAACTATTGGAATGCAAGGTCAGGTGCAAAGAGTCTTGTTTTCTACATGAATTTTGAATCCACCACGTGTACACGTACAACATCTACATCATATTACACTTGATATTTATCCCCAGATCGCTCCGATGCGATCGCTCGGATTGGGATCATAACAAAAACTAGAGAGGAAGTCAAAAGCAACAGCAATGAGAAGACGGAGGATGAGGACGACGACAGCAATGATGATAGGGATGATGATACGACGATAACGATAAGTATGAATGATACAATAAAAAAAATGAACTCGCACAGATTGTTGTTCCTTACGGAGACAATTTGTCACATTAGATTGGATATGAGACGATGCGATAAGATACGATACGACACGATCAAGCGAGAAATGCTCGGCTCAACGAGAGCATGGGTGCTCAATGGCACATTTTAGAGGCCGAGGAGCAATGAGCGGATGTGGATGTGGACTGGAAGATGTGCGATGTGATCAAAGTGTGAAATGAAGATCACATTTTATAGACTGAATATATATACGTATATATCTTGATGCTAACGGTAACGGTGGGGATGAAGACGATGAGGACGCAAGCCAAAACCAAGACATACATGGGGTATGGTACGCAATGCGGTCCCAATCCCAACTCCCAACCCATGATCATGAAGCCGATGTAGGAGAACACGTTCTCCTTCCAGCACCAGCATCGAAATGCAATGTAACCAACACCAAAATCAACACGGAACTACAAGGGAGAAAGGTATCATGGGCTTCCTTCCACTACCGTTCTCAATTGCCACTCACTAGTACAACTTGTATCAACACGTCTACATCTGCTCTATATACATACCGGTATCCCCATCCTCGTATATATTTATAAAGCAATAATGATGGCTACAACTGTTCCTTACTTCACTCCTTTACACCGTTACTCCGTTCCTTCCATACCGGTCTGATCTGGCATGGACTGGAATGGAACGGAATGGAGTGGAATGGTCTGGCATGAGAGTGTATCTTTTCCACTCTTTTTCCGAGTTGAGTGTGAACGAACGTGATTATGATGAGAAGTTGAGTTTAGTTGACTGAGAAAATGTAGAAAATGTAGACGTGTGTTCGCTTGCTAGAGAAGAGATACGGGTATGTAATTATACATCTATGAAAGCTCTGGAGGTAGGGCTTTAGATCCACACTCAGTGTCCCTAGAGTCGAGCCTTGCACTTTCATGAGGATATACATACATACAAGGAATTGCATTCCACTTCCATTTTCAGTCAGTAAAAGATTCTTTCTTTTGTATCCCTTTGCCTTTTCCACGAAATCCATGCCATGCCTACCGCATGTCTTCTAGTAATGGAACACCGGCACTGGTTCTGGTTACTTTCACTGCCTGGCTTGTAGGCGGGTATTTCAATTTAGCTTTACATAAGAAAAATCCAGTATTTAAGACCGGGCTATATTCGAGATTGGGACTCTATTACGAACTATAATAATGATACGACTCTATCGGTGTCTGTTTATCCTTCGTTCAGGCAAGATACAAAATACATATGTAGAAGAATTCTGTAACAGGCTTGCTTTTCTCGTAGCTTGTAGCTCTGTTAGCTATCGAAACTAGAAAGAGTTAGAACCTTAGCGATGGTTACGGCGATAGTGAAATGGAAATAGAAAAAGACGGGATAAAACACTCACCAGATCCACATCTCTCTCTCTCGCCTTCTTGTAACTTTCAATATGGACACGGACTCCCAAGAACAAGTCTGATCACACATAGATACACACAGACGGTACGATGTTCATAAATGGAAAATTGACCAAGACTGCTCGCTCCCGAGAAATATCCAGAATCATCTGCTCGCACAATGTATAGTCGGGGAACATAACATTACATAATACTAATACTAATAGAAGACAGGAGCTGATCCGATCCAATCCAATCCAAACAACTTCTCATCACGTCTTTTATCAACAAATCTAATGGACAGAAGGAGAAACGGCAGAGGCGAAGAGAAGAGAAGAGTGCGAGAAGAAAGATGAGAGGAGAAGCAGAGCCAGAACCAAAAACCAACAAGGAGGAGAGAACAAGAGCCAAGACTTGGAGCCAAAGAAGACTCAGAGTCCCAGAGAGTTTCAGGATCAGAGGAAGGGAGCAGTGAGAAAACTGTAACATCCACACATCCACACTTTATCTCACTAGACACCTTTTCCATTTCGTAATTTCATTTTCATCTTTCCTCTTTTCATTTTCGTATTCTTCTCCATTCACCATCCATCTGAACATTTCAACATTTCAGCATTCAACTTCGCACAATCTCTCACATCTCCACCTTCAAGTACCTCCTACCTCATCCCCGTCCTTGGCTGACAATCTGACTCAAACTGGATCTCACCTCATCTCATCTCTCTTCTCCTATTCTCATCTCATCTCATCTCCCCCTCATACATAGATATACAAACACACACGCAGTCACAACCCACACGGATTTTTCCTAAATCGAATTACATAACTAGCACCAACTCCTCCTCTAGTACTACTATCAAGAAAATCAAGACATTTAGTCTACTGCTAAAAGACACTCGGAGTATCCTTTATTATTCCTATTCCTTCTATATACTTTGTATAAATATGAGCATATATATATATATATCCAATAAAGTATACTATCGTGGGTCGTAGATTTTTAAACAATTATATTGTCACTGAGAGCTCAAAATGTGACAAATGGAACGCCAAGGCTTAAGACTTTCACTTATTCTACAACCTGGCTACTGAAGAAAACTATACATATATATACCTACATATATACTATATATGTAGGTACCAACCTACCTGCATATCGTCCCTTTACCAGAATGCGCTGGAATTGCACAAGCAACTCTCGATCTAATCTTTGCTTCCACTGGCCTGGCAAGGGTAAGAAGATCAAGATCAAGATGGGTCTCTTATGAACAGTATATATTCTCAGAGTCAGAGATAGAGTCACTCAATTTTTCTGTTAAAATTGTGCCTATAATCATGAATGGTTATACAGCCCTCAGTTCGATTCAAAGTAGGTGGTTCCCTTGTTAACGTCATAGAACAGCCCTACAGTCACCACTATGAACATATCCCCGCAATTTCTATATACAGATGTAAAGCGGCAACAGAACTACAGACAGACACAGACGAAGAAGAAAAAGAAGAAGAACCAGACTGAGAAGTGAACAAAGTTGTTATACTGCTGCACACCAACGAGAACGACGAACAGCACCACCAAGAAAGAAAAGGAAAGTAGGAATAGAAACAGAAAAGGAACGAAAGTTACTGAGGCGGTTGGTGGCATTCTACAATCTTCTACTTCCACATCCACACTGCTTTGGCATTGGCGTTGGCATTGGCACTCACACTGGTACTGGCTGTCTCGGATGCAAAAGCAAGACCAAGACCAAGAGCAAAAGCAAGAAAGAAAGTAAGAAAGGATGAAGACGGAAGTGAAGAAAAAAGGAAAGTTGTTGCAGAAGGGAATAACAGAGAAGAGACGGGAGAGAGGGAGAGAGAACAATCACACGCACATAAATGTGGCGCCTCTATAGTTTCTACTTTAACTTGACTTGCTATTGCCTTTGCATCGGCATCGGCACCAGCACCAGCACCAGCACCAGCATCGGCTCGATCAAAAAGGGGGAGAGCGAATAAAAAAATAGCAGACCCATTAAATTCTTCGAGTTGTGTTCGAGTAAGTGAAGGAAGAACAACTTAACTTTGTTCACTACTAGGTACTTATGTACAAGCACCATCACCATCCATGCATCTATCCACTCTCATAGCATTTTAGTATTTTAGTATCCACTATTCTGAGTATTCTCTCTTTATATATAATATACCAATATAGGTACTATAGTCTCCTTATACCTCACAAGTGTTGCATACATTGCTTACACATATCTCGTTGTTCCACGTCCATGTAAGCACTGAACGTGCGTACGTACTTACTCTGACTATTCTAAATTCGAAGGAACGGTTTTGCCTGACTGTGTAATTCTGCTTTCAGCTTCCAGAACAGAACCCAGCAGAACATAACTTGCCCAACAACATAAATTTATTTGCTTTTTCTTTCACAAATTCTATCATCCTAAAATTTTACTATCTTATAAACTCAAAGAATCATCGTTCCCTCTTCTTTTCTTCTTGCCTTCTTCCTCAAACTGATCTTGCGAGCTTTGCGAAGTCTTGTCTCTGACTATGTAATACACCTAGGCGTATATATATACACGAGTCACAAGTCTAAATAGCTACTCCTTGTTTCCTACTTCCCTGGTCTCACTCTTTTTCTGTGCTTCTGAATGCTTCCATCTTTTTATCCTTGCCAGGTATAATCGGGAACCATGCTTGCACATAACATACTCTCTCTGGAACGATACATATATGTAGCTTCATATGGAAATATTATATTGGGTATTACACCCAACATGGGTAATAAACATACGAGTTGATTTGATAGTGTGGTATGCACACATAGGAGAGACGGAGATAGGCGAAGAGGCACTGACAATGATGAAGGCACTGTGGATACACATACGATTTTTGTCTTATAGTAGGATTACTTTATATGCATCCCAACTCTAACAGAACTAAGTAATCCTGTGATCTGTGATGTCATGTTATGTCGCCTGTATCTTTATTGTTCTCTGCCTCTCTCTCACTTTCTACATTTGTAATAAACTTCCTTTAGTTTTAGCGGAAAGGTAACTCAATTCAGATATCCTTTTACGGCACAGCTATTCAGAGATACAAAGGGAGAGTTGAGTTGAGCAGAAAGGAAAAAATGCTCCTCAGTCTCAAAGCGTTTCTTCCCCACTCTACTCCCCATGTAAATTGTCGAACCAACAAGTTGCTTCCATCTTTAAAACATCAACAAAGGCAACAAGGCAACGGCAATCGCAATCGCAATCGCAATCGTAATCGCAATGGCAATCGGGGTGGCAACGGGAATGGCAATGGCAATGGCAATTGTATGACTATGGAAAGACGATACCATTGAAATGCTAAGTGCACACGCAATACAATTTATGAGTCACCATTTATATGTTTCGAACCATTCCACCGAATTTGAATCGGTCGGTGGGATTTTACACAACTACCTACCGCACACTACAACAGAGGAAGACGATATTTTACATGAGCTGCGATGAATAATTTACTCTGACAAATACTCAATGCTGAATGGTGAATACTGAATTCAAATCCAAATCCAAATCCAACTCCAACTCTGAATTTAAATCCAATTCACTCCCTGGAAATCGGTAAAATCGAATGAAACTGTACAGATATGACTCCAAGTACATATTATGTACAAGGCTAGAAAAAATATAGCTATACAACCCTTGCAGCAAAATAATGGATGAATCAGGATTTGAATAGGAATTTGATCAGCGCAGATTTGGTTATAAAAATGTCATATTAAAATATAAAATATATAATAAGCGGCAAGTCTGCGGGGAACATGAAATTGCGAATGTGAGATGTAATGATACGATACGATATGGTGCAATACAGAATTCAGATAATGGCGTAAAGGTAGAAAACTACAAACTGGAGCAGGAGAACCATATGGAGAGCTACGAGGAGAATCCGGTTCTCGAATCAGAATCGGAATCATAATCAGAATCAGACGGAGCAGGAGAAAATCACCACCATTTCATGCACATGTTCGGGGTTCGGAAAAAGCTGCGAAAAAGTTGGTGAGGTTGGGTATTGGTGAATTTTTGACAAAGCCAAGCCAGAGGAGAAGCTGGATAGATATAATTCGCTCATTTGTCATACATTCAAGTGTGTTCGATTCATGGTGAGGTTACATATTGAGGAGTAGGTATATTTCTAAGGACTCTTTTTCTTTTCCTCTCATCGTCACTCCTTCACTTGCTACTAGCTACTATGTAAAATTAGGCACTCCTTGATATTTTGATCCCAGGCTTCATCCAGCGCAAAAAATGCCTTGTTCAAAAACCTACACCAAAATCTGTGCTTTGATGATTGAAGCTTCAATGCATTTTTACAGGTGCAGCTATATTCCTTAAAGCGAAGTCCACCTACACACAAACCTATATCAAACGCACCTACATAGGTACCTAACTTTCGCCTTTGTGATTCGTATTCCTAGGGAACGAAATCCTTATGTAATTACTTAGA